>SCLH01002278.1:119180-138927 GCA_004367855.1 Oikopleura vanhoeffeni
ATCTAACGTCCACGCCTACGCGGAGCCAAATCAAAATGAACCAATCTGATTGGTTCAAAATATTGTAGTTTCTGAATTGTTTTCTTTCAGCCGAATTCAAGAATAAAACAACAATTTTGTTCAACGCTTGTTTCATTCACACCCACAACCCCCTCTTAAGAACAGTTTTTCGATAGTTTGTTCTAGATTATAAAATTTCACAATCATATTGTAAAATTTCGTGGTATATTAATTTATTATAAATTTATCAAAATTATAAGTAAATCGAAAAAAATTGCCATAGAAAATCACCAAAAATTTCAGAGTGTTGCCCATTGGTCTCATAGGTCTGAAAAAAATCAAATCTGCGAAAAAGTGTTGCCCATTGGTCTCACTGTTGCCCATTGGTCACTGTTGCCCATTGGTTTCACCCACGGTATATCACTTGAACAAATGCATCTCTTTTAAATGATTTTTGGGACCCTTTTAAAATTGGTCATTATATGCGTAGGTTAAGATATTTGGAGCTGAAAATATCTCACAAGAGACCTTGAAGCCTTTAAGGCATCGGTGCTTAGAGACGGATACGGATATGGGCTCTTGATGAAAAACTTTTTACTGGGTTTATATATTCTCCTCAATATATCCTGTTGCAGTTCTTTCTGTTTTAAGTCGAAGCACTACACTCGTGTCTATAATTCAGCCTATCACAGCCTAGAGGCTCCCTATCACTATTCCAAAATATACAGGGTGTAAGGTTTTTCCCTCCTTTTTTCCAAATTGGATAGACTTGATTTACGCCGTTTTGATTCGTTGAATCTTAGAAAGACGTAGGTTTTTGCCAAAATTAATCGTTTTCATTAGCGTTCTCATCGCTCTCCAATTTGGAAAAAAGAAGGAAAAAATCTTAAAACCTGTATATGTATTCAACACTAAATTATACACACGAGTGTAGTGCTTCGACTTCGAACAGAAAGAATTGAAACAGGATATACCATGAAAGTAATGTTTCATAGTTCAGGCAACTTTTGTAATCACAGAATTTTCGTATTATTGCTTTTTTAGGTAAATTTGAGTTCGAATTTAACTTTTCGAAGTCGTCAAATTTTGAGAAATTTTCAAAAAAGTTCCGAACATAATGAAAAAAATTTCTGGTTCAATTTTTTTCTAGTTATTTGTTTCAAATCAACGGAAAAAACTCTACAAAATGGTAACTTGAACTTTTCGAGTAAATGACCATATATTTTAAATATGCTCCTTAAAAAATCATATGACATTTTATTGAGATTTTTCGTCAAAAATATTTGGAAATGTTTTAAAATTTTTCCTCTTTTCTTGTTCGAAATTTTCCAACTAATGTTTCTGAAATCACCGGCTAAAAATATTGCGAATTCCAACCTTTATTTATTTCAAATATTCCCTGGTTTTGTTTCTTCGCTCTGGTTCATACAGTTTGAATCATACAGTATGAATCATACTCTAAATCATAATTTTTGCAACGAAACTAGGGTTTAGGAGAAATTGGTTGAAGTCCTCGTTAATCAAAAATAGAAAATTTGTATTTCTTTAGAACTTGCCAAATTATCAAGCCGTCATGCACACCGAATTTAATTTTTTTCTTATATATTTTCAATCAAAGATTGTTTTTATTCGACTCGTTGTTCGCGCTAAACAGCATTACAGCTGTGGAGGTTTTTGGATTGAACAGGGAACGAAAGTTGATGTCGCTAATTTATATAACTCTTGATTTCGCGCTATAAAAATTCATTCGTTTTCGATTCCTTGTTCATTCCAAATCCTCTCACACTGAAATGGCTGTTTAGCCGAAAGTCGAATTAAAGAACAATCTTTTTATTTGAAATATAATAATGAATTTTAATTGTTTCAAAATTCACTGATTTAATTTTTTTCGTTGCATTCATGATAAAAATTATTTCTTTCGGTGGCCCAAAGATTTCGTTTTTTTTTGGAAAATTTGTCGATTTTTTCACTGTATAAATCGTATTAAGTACGGTATATAATTTAAAAAAAAACAAAATTAAAATTTATATTGTAATTCGGTGTGCAGGACCGTAGAGAAATTTCTTAACACTGAATGCTCAAGTAATTTTCATCAATAAATATAATATTAAATTTCGTGATGACTGTGAGTAATTCTGGCTAAATTTGTTCGACTGACGTAAAAAATATTTGCGCCAACACCTTTTCATATACATTATACGTTTTCTCACATGTAATGATAAATTACGTTAATTTTATTTAATAACAGAGGACATATTTTATGATTATTAAAGTTGAAGTCGAAAACGTGTTTTAATTTTAACCTGACGCCATGAAGTTTTATTTTTTTGTATTTTTTTGTATTTTTACTCACATATTTAGGGTTAACGCGAGAAAAACGCAACTTCTCGAACCGTAAAGGTAGGGAAAAATTGAACGTGAGCGTTTTACAAGCATTGTTTATGAATAGAATTTCAAAAACGTAAATTTTCATTTTTTGTTTAACTTGACGCCCACAAAATGGCAAAAAATGGATTTTCAAACGAATTTCCGATTTTAAACAACTTAACCTCGAATTTCCAAAACAATTGTTTTTTAACCTGCTGAACACTTTGTCAGGTGGGGCGAGACTCCCAGTTTGGGGTACATGGTATTGCATTTTTTTTTAATAGTGCTGGAGAATTGTTGAAAGCAAAATTCGTGTAATTTGATACTTTGATGAGCTTAGGGTTATATCCGGGAATGACTCAAAACTAACTCGGACTAATGGCAGAAATATTTGGAATTTTCAGGGTAACTTAAAATGATTCTAGAAGATGAAAAAGAATTAGTTAAAATGTTTCACTCGACCCAAAAACTCTAAAGTGACGCCCGAAATGATCCCCAGATGCCTAATGCACCTCTAACTACTGTTTATTGCGAGGTGTTAAACATAAAGGTTGGATGTACATTAAAATATTTTTATAGGCCTGTGGGCCTTGAAAATGGGCTTAAAATCTCCGAAAAATGCTAAATTAATGCCTGTAAGTGCTGCTAATAACATTATTTTTTGTGTTAAGGGCTGATTTTGGCAATGTTTTAGGACATAATTTTGGAGCCAACGGTATGCCAGACTCTATCGATAAGAGGCCTGAGTTTAAGCCGAATTTCAGAAATATTCAGCGAATTTTATAAAGTTTTTCACAAATCAAGAGTTGCACAAAGTAGAAAAGATTATAGAATTAATTTAGTATGTGGCTGGTGTTCACATGGCCACTTAGCGCATTCTAGATCAATTTTTTGGTTTTTTATAGGGTGACAGAAATTAGTTTTATTATTTAAAATGTCCCAAGTTATAATTGTTATAAATAAGTTTTGAAAGGAAAATTCGAAATGTACCAAGAATCATTAATACAAGAAGAAAAATTGTAATGGCTTTCATTTCGATTGTTTCGCATATTATTGATTTTGTTTGATGGATATTGTTACCTACTTCCTCGCTCTTTTGTCCATTCTTCTTTTGAGATAACTGCTGCTTCCTTGGCGTCCTGCTGCTCATTGGCCAGTCACTTTATAAATACAACGTAGCACCACCTATATAATATAACCTACAGCCCTCTCTGTCCGCAAAAAATAATAATAGTCTAAGCTAAAATTTATAAACATTGACTTTAAAAACCCTTGAAATTTTTAATAGCGAGCTTATATAGGAGACGGCACGTGGGCACATCTAAGTATGCTCATCGTCTTAGTACAATTCTTTATCTGCAAAACTATGAATTAACGACGAAACGGTCAGCGAATAATTTTTGACTATAGGATTTACACAATTACATAACCGAATATGATATGTTTCACAATATGTACCTAAAGATGAAAATGAGTAAGAGTAATAGCAATTTCCACCTCAAATCGTAGCGAGCTTACCTCGGAGGCGGTTTTTAATGATATAAATTGAGTTTATAAAAAATTTTTTATAAATTTATGATAACAAATACCTCAAGTTTGTCGTTTAATAAGTGTAGGATGAGAAAGTAAAACTTAATCAATCAAAAATTTGAAATCAAAAAACGTAAAAATAAAATAGAAAAAATGTTATAATAACACGGTTCGTGAGGAATCATAAAGGAAACTAACAAAGTCGGAAATTTAGTTTCAAATTCGAAATCTCAAAGTATCGTGCAATGCCTTCCCACTTTCATTTTTTATTTCTTTCCATATATTTTTTTGGGTATACTACACTCACTTACAATTCACTTTATACACCATAAATGGCTCATACGATGCCTAATTAAAATAATTTTGTTGCGAATTTATAAAAATAAAAAAGACAAACAATTTTTAAGCGCACTTTTGTATATTTTTATTATCACTAAGGTGGCGCTACTGGGACGCGGCAGGTCAACGAACTGACTAAATGCAAAATGTAATACCGCCGGAAGAGGGGCTGCGTAAGTCAAACATTACATTTATATTAACTCAATGGCACGAAGATTCAGATTTAAAATAAAATGATGATCTAAAAATCAATAAATCTAAAAAACACAAAATGGTCACAAGTTCTAACAAAAAGTTCAACAAAAATCAAGGATAAAACCGATATAATCACGTGAGAATTCCTTTGCACTCACTTTTAATGTTCTAATTAAAATTGTATAAAAAACTTCTTACTCCTCACACAAAAAACAAATGTTTCTGTTCTAGGCCATCTCATATATAATTTTCTTCATTCTCGTTATTTTAAACAAAAATTCTCTGTGTCGGTAGTCATAAGAATTTCCTAAAAACGCACCAATAATGACATAAAAGCTTTAACTCTTGTTTTTTTTCTTTTTTTAAAACACTATGTGCCTTCTCCTCAAACTGAGAAAGCATTTTTAAGCTTTTTAAAGCTTTCTGAAATTTAGTATCAGCACGTGCACTCTGAGAGTAGGTAGAGCACCTCACCCGGATTGCTATCGACAGGGATCGGGATACGGAGGCCTCAAAAATCATACTTAAAAATTGCACAAATTCCGCTAATCTTAACCAAAAAAGGGGAAAACATCTTAATTAGCGGAACCTCTGGCGGATATTTTTTTCAATTGTTAAGGAGATTTCAACCCACTTGCAAGGCACAGCCGTATAAACTTTTACTTTGTACCCCACTGATGAAATCGACACTCGGCAAAACAGCGGTGATTAATTCATGGGACTGTCATTCTAAATCTTTCGTACTTCAATCTTGTCATAAAGTTTTACAATTATCGGCAAAAACAGGAGACCTGAGACTGGGAAGACCCTGAGAGGAATAAAGACAATTTCATAAAAATTGATTAAATTACAAGCTAATTGTGGCTATGCATATTAACCCTTGGCACAGAATATAGTCGGTCAGATGGCCTAAACCCTCCAAACTGGCAAAAAAAAAACAACATCCTATAGAGTTTTGTCTTTCTAATTATTATCAAAAATGCTTGGAAAATTCATATTCGATTTAGATGCTAAAAGCCCAGCTGAATCATTAGGTTATTCTGAGATACTGCCTCTGTAAAATTTGCGCCTTTTTTGCATCCTCGGTAGGGAGAACTTATACTTTAAAGTCTAAAATTGTCTAAAATCTTCGTTTTTTTCGTGTTCAGAATTGTTAGTCACCGGATCAAAAAAATGCCCCCTTAAAGATAGTATGCCTATCGTACGGTTTCTGTGAAATGTAACCTAATTTCGATATACGCCGTGGGAGGTAGATTAGATTTTGAGTTTGAAAGGAGTCTTTCTTGTAAACCTCACTGTTACTCATTAGAGTAGGATGTCAAAAACGCCATATGGTGATGTTATAATTTCCAAGACTATAATAGATTCAATGCGTATTTAGGTTTTTCTTCATAAGTTCTTAGTTTCAATCTATCCACGTGAATATTGCAAAATAATGCCAGGTATACCAGTAATAAGAAAAGTAGGGATCTTCAAAAGCTAATATGACAATGTTTGTGACGCTTCTAACATTTATGTTGTTTCAAACCAGCGATGCAGGTGAGGCTGACGATTTTATTTCGTAAATCACAATTAAAAGTTAAATACCTTGTCTTTGAAAAAATAATGTTGTGAGAAATCCCCATGATACTTCCGTGAGGTTATTGGCAACATCCGACCAGAGCTTACCGTAAGCTTCTGAATCTGCATTATCTTCATTTAAGTTTATAAAACGATGTGAACATTTTGGGTTACAAGGGCTTAAAACGATACAAGGCGGATGTATTCATTGTTTTATATAAACATCACCCAGCGTATATACCTCGATATGATATTCTGAAATTGAAATGTACATATTATGGCTACAAACAAAATTTAGTTTCTGCCTACTTTGCAAGCCTATTTCACAACACCCAAAACGCAATGTAGTACATGCTCAAAACACAACTAGAGCAAAAGAGGCGATTTTGAATGTTTGGAGGCAAATTTGGAATGTTGGTTAAACATGAATATCACGTATAACACGTGTTTCGAACACTATTTTTTTTAAACTTTTTGAACAATTTGGTTTGAGCAACATGCTGATTATAATAATCACTAAGGCCAACACTAAGACATATCATGAGATTTGAACACGCGCTATAGAGATGTAAGTATTTTTAAGATGGACTCCAGGTTGGAAAAGATAATATCCTTATCACACTTTGCTTCAGAATGCGTAAGCAGAAGGCGAATCAATAGAAGAAATTCATAGAAAAATCGACGTGGCTACGCATTCTAAGCAAGTGTGATAAAAAGGATATATAATGATTGAGCGTTGTTTAGAAATTTTAAAAGCAGTGGGTCAAATTTTGTCATGGATTTCTTGTAAAATCAATATATTATAAAATATGTTGTTTATACTTTTTGCATTTCGTGATATAGTCATATTTCGAGAAATAGTCCATGTTTTTCGAGAACATAGTCCTTTGTCGATTAATTCTTACCAAGACTCAGGAGTCTAGACATGTGAGCATCTAGTGAACTCTAAGGCATGTGATACGCGAAATGTTGTCAAGCAACAATTTAATTATTTATTTAAGGGGTACTCTCATGGGAAAACAGATTTTGTTGTTTTTAGGGCACATATCTAAAAGACTACACATTGTGGAACCAGAAAGTTGAATACAATGTAAAGGTTGACGAATATTTAATATTCCTGAACTTAATTGAAGATCCACTGTTGCTGGACATCAGGAACGTAGCTTCAAATAGAGTCATATTTTCTCGGCAAAGCCTTATTCCTCCGTGAGCTTTTGAAGGTAAGGAAATATGTTGTTCGTAGGCTTTATAGCCACAAAATACTTATGCCAGGTCTGTTCCCGGTTTTATGCTAGGTACTATCGGTTTTCAAATTTTGAATAAATCGCTCCAGAATAGAACAAGAAACGTTTTTTTGAGCTGATTTCGAGGGTCTTGCCGCAAAAGCCCATTCTCTAGAGTTTTATAGCAAAAATTTGAAACCAAAATTAGAAAGTAAGTATAACCCATAGGAATAAATAAGAGCAAATGAGTGCGGACAGCTGTTACTAAACTGATAACGCTAATTTTTGTGTTGATTTTATTTCCGAAAACGAACGTTGATTCACGAATATTCTAAGACTTTGATTTCAAAATCAGACGAGTATAGTCCAAAAAGATGAAAAAGAATTTTCCTCACGGAGTTATGGAGTAAAAATACTACATTTGGTTTTAAAATGTCCCATATTTTCCGAAAGAAAAGATATGAACATGAGTTTGATCATTTTTGGCTTGAGCATCAATGCTGGGGGGTACCTCAGTAACAAAAAGATTACGTGAGAGCGTTACTTGATACCGTGATTGTTTAAAAGTTAAAATTATATCCAATAAAGGTTAAATTGTTTATAAACTAAAGTTCAATCGCAAATAAAAATGGAGGTGGCAAGTCTTTTAAAAAATATCAGTTTTTCTACACTCATAAAATCAAAAATAAAGATGATTTTTTATAAGTGTATTAATATCAAAATAAGAATGATGTTTCACAAGTTAATTATATCAACAACAATAAACACGAAACTCTATAGTAATTTGATATAATACACTTAAAGTTGACTTATGTTGATCGAAAATTTAAATATTAGTACATTATACAAACAGTACCTCTTAATGAGGTTAAGTCAATTCGACTTAACATCAATTAAGTAACGGTTTTTTTGAGAACTTGAAATGACTTTAAACTTCAATCAAGGCTTAATCTCCGACTAGTATCGTTTGGGACTTACGGGGTAAGGGGTGTCGAATCTGTACTTTCCATCACGCTCAGAACAAATCTCTAGGGCGTTGTAAAATTCTGAAGGATTACTCGTTTGTAAGATTCGAGGATTCGTCTAAGCATCTACACATCTCAAGTCAATCCTTGTTACATCACAGACCACAAAGGTGGTAGTCATTTTAGATGCCCTAAACGGTTTTTGTAAATTACCTCTTCTTTTAGACCCGACATACAAAGCGTCTCAAATCTACACAAGTAGAGAATCAAATGAGAACAAAAAAGTGGATGAGAAGGATTTTTCGGATTTTGGATTTTTTTTTCTAGAATCTCATTGAACGCCGATTTTGCAGTTTTTCCGACTCAACTCTATATTCTTTTTAGACGAAATGTTTAAATGAAGCCATTTTTTCGACTAAGGTAGATAAATATAATGCGCGTAAAAGTGCATGAGAAAGAATTTTTAGAATAAAATTTAGATTCTAGGATAAAATTCAATGAAGTTGACCGGAAATGAAAAAGTCCGGAAAAAAAATTGTTGATTTTGGACAAAAGTACGCACAATTGATAGCTGAAGATTCAACTGATCAAAAAGTTGGCTTACAGCTAATCAAAATTTTTTTAACCAATCAGCGTCAAATATCGATAATTAAGGATTGCACATTTTTGCTTAAAATAATCGAAATTTTCTAGAATTCGATAAGACATTTCGATAATTTTAATGTCATGCATTCGTTTTGTGGGTCATGATATCACCAATAAAAAATGTTTCATATCATGGTAGAATACCGGTTTTATGCGGGTTTTTAAGCAAAAAATATATTCGAATTTTGAAAATTCTAGTTTTGTTCTAGATTGTTTTTGAAATTAACCCACACACAGATAGGCCACTCGTTTTTTTTTTTTTCCTCCCCCGTACGAGATTCCTTGGGTCACCTTTTAGTCATCCACCGATATTAATTTATCATAAATAATTCATAAGGGGCCTCAAAAATTTACGACACTACCCCTAAATATATTTTTTTTCCTATTTAAATGGAAAAAGTATTTTTTTTGTAATCAAATAGAGAACAATATTCAATGAAAAAAAATATTTTTTTCGTAATTTAAATAGAAACTAATTTTTTTTGTACGTTTCAAAATTTTTTCTATTTTATTCAATGAAATGATGCCCGTTTCCAAGCTTTTTCAGACAGGCACTGGCGCGTTTTGGCTTGATTAGCCTCCCATCCTTTAACTTTCAGCGTTCATTTAAATGTTCGTTTGATTATGGTTTGTCACTTCAGCCGTTACATGTATAATGCGCAAAAGCAAATAATGCTTAATGATCTTTATTATTTTGTGTCCTTAATGATAAAAGTTCGCCTTTGGGCGTATTAATTAAGCATTAAGTACACAAAAATAAATAAGTTCATAAGCCATTATTAACTTTCGCATCATGTAATATATTCAACACATAATGTGGGGAATGTTGAAAATACTTAATTTTCTTATGTATACGATAATAAGTGTGGCATATGTTCAATTTCAATTTTCCGCATAGCTCTGATAATTATCATGAAAAAAATATCATAATTTTCATTATGTTTTTTTGTCAAAAATTAAATTTAGAAGTATTAGTATTATAGAAAAAAATTATACGTTTTTTTCAAATAATTTCTTTTAGGTTAAAAAGGGATGCGATACCGCGGTAAATGCCTTTACGGTAAAGGGACAGTGGGACCAGAGACGAGCGTACAAGGCCAGATGCGCAGACACCACGACAAAGATCTTCATTATATATTAAAGCCTTCTANCTGTTTAGCCGAAACGTCGAATAAAAACAATCTTTTATTGAAAATATATAATAATTTTATGTCTCAAAAACACTGAATTTAATTTTTTTCGTTCATCTCATGAAAAATATTTCTTTCGGTGTGCCAAAATTTCGTTTTTTTTGGAAATTTTCGATTTTCACGTATAAATCGTATAATCCGTATATAATTTAAAACAAATAAAATAAATGTAATTCGGTGTGCAGGACCGTATAAAATTTCTTAACACTGAATTGCTCAAGTATATGTTTTCATCAATAAATATAATAAATTTCGTGATGACTGTGAGTAATTACTGGCTTAAATATGTCGACTGACGTAAAAAATATTTTGCGCCAACACCTTTTCATATACATTATACAGTATTTTCTCATGAATGATAAAATTACGTTTAATTTTATTTATACAAGGACATTTATGATTATATAAAATTGAAGTCGAAAACGTGTTTTATTTAACCTGATCCATCGAAGTTATTAATTTTTTTGTATTTTTTTGTATTTTTACTACTACTTTAGGGTATAACGCGAGAAAAACGCACGACTTCTCGAACCGTAAAGGTACGGAGAAAAATTGATGAGCGTTTTACAAGCATTTTTTGAATGAATTTCAAAAACGATAAATTTTCATTTTTTGTTCTACTTGACCCCATCAAAATGCAAAAATGGATTTTCATACACGTTTCCATTTTAAACCAACTTAACCTCGAATTCTCACAAAACAATTGTTTTTGACCTGCTGAACACTTTGTAGTGGGCGCGAGACTCCCAGTTTGGGCTACATGGTATGCATCTCTTTTTCTTAACTAGTGCTGGAGAATTTCTGAAAAAAGCAAAATCGTGTAATTTGAGACTTGATGAGCTTAGGGTTATTCCGGGAATGACCTCAAAACTAACTCTAGGACTAATGGGCAGAAATTTTGGATTTCAGGGTAACTTAAAATGATTCTAGAAGATGAAAAAAATTAGTTAAAATGTTCAACTCGACCCAAAGAACCTGAAAGTGACCCCGAAATGATCCCCAATGCTCTAATCACCCTAACTATGTTTATTGCGAGGTTTCAACTAAGGTGATGTACATTAAAATATTTTTATAGGCTGTGCCTTGAAAATGGGCTTAAAATCTCCTAAAAATGCTAAATATGCCTGAAGTGCTGCTAATTAAGCATTATTTTTTTTGTGTTAAGGGCTTATTTTGCAAATTTTTAGGCATAATTTTTGGAGCCAACCGTATGCCCAGACATCTAATCGATAAGAGGCCTGAGTTTAAGCCGAAATTTCAAAATATTCAGCGAATTTTTCATAATAGTTTCACAAACTAAGGAAGTTGCACAAAGTAGAAAAGATATAAATTTATATTTAGTATGTGCTGTGTTCACATGGCCACTTATGGCGCATTCTAGAATACAATTTTTGGTTTTTTATAGGGTGAAGAAATTAGTTATTATTTAAAATGTTCCTAAGTTATAATTGTTATAAATAAGTTTTGAAAAGAAAAATTAGAAATGTACAAAGAATAATTAATACAAGAAGAAAAATTGTAATGGCTTTCATTTCGATTGGTTGATCGATATATTTGATTTTGTTTGATGGATATTGTTACCTTCCTGCTTTTTTGGTCCATTCTTCTTTTTGAGATTATACTGCTGCCTTCCCTTCGTCCTGCTGCTCATTGGCCAGTCAACTTTATAAATACAACGTAGCACCACCTATATAATATAAACTAACAGCCCTCTTCTGTCGCCAAATAATAATAATAGTCTAAGCTAAAAATTTATAAACATGATTTAAAAACCTTGAAATTTTTAATAGCGAGCTTATATAGGAGACGGCACGTGGGCACACTAAGTACTCTCATTCGCTTAGTACACATTCTTTATCTGCCAAAACTATGAATTACGACGAAACGTCACGAATAATTTTGACTACTAGGATTTTACACAATTACACCCGAATAATCAATATGTTCAAAATATGTAGCTAAAAATGAAAATGAGTAAGAGTAATAGCAATTTCCACCTCAAATTCGTAGCGAGCTTACCTCGGAGGCGGTCTTTTATGATATAAATTAGTTTTATAAAAAAATTTTTTATAAATTTTATGATAACAAATACCTCAAGTTTGTCTGTTCTTAATAATTGTAGGAATGAGAAAGTAAAACTTAATCAATCAAAAATTTGATCAAAAAACTTAAAAATAAAATAAGAAAAAATGTTATATAAAAACGTTCGTAGGAATCATAAAAAACTAACAAAGTTCGGAAACTTCTTAGTTTCAAAAATTCGAAATTCTCGAAAGTCATCTGCACATGCCTTCCACTTTCATTATTTATTTCCTATATTTTTTGGTATAACTCTCACTACAAAATTTCACTTTATACTACCATAATGGCTCATACGATCGCATAATAAAAAAAANNNTTTTGTATATTTTTATTATCACATAGGTGGCGCTACTGAGCGGAGGTCAACAACTGGACAAATGCAAAAATGTCAAATACCGCCGATAAGGGGCTGCGTAATATAAACATTACATTTATATTAACTCAATGGCACGAAGATTCAGATTTAAATAAAATGATGATTTAAAAATCAATAAATCTAAAAACACAACAATGTCAACAAGTTCTAACAAAAAGTTCCAACAAAAATCAAGGGATAAAACCGATATAATCACTGGAGAATTCATTTGCACTCACTTTTATTGTTCTAATTATAAATGTTATAAAAAACTTTCTTTCCTCCCTCACACAAAAAACAAACTGTTTCTGTTCTAGGACCATCTTACATTATTATAATTTCTTCATTCTCGTTATTTTAAACCAAAAATTCTCTGTGTCAGGTATGTCATAAGGAAATTTCCTAAAAACGCACCAAAAATGACATAAAAGCTTTTAACTCTCTTTTCTTACACTATGTGCCTTCCTTCACCTGAGAAACATTTTTAAGAGCTTTTTAAAGCTTTTCTGAAATTTAGTATCAGGCACGTGCACTCTGAGAGTGGTAGAGCCCACTCAAACCCGGATTGCTTATCGACCAGGGATTCGGGCATACGGAGGGCTCCAAAAATCATACTTAAAAATTGCACAAATTCCGCTATTCTTAACCAAAAAAGGGGAAAACATGTTTAATTAGCGGAACCTCTGGCGTATATTTTTTCAATTGTTAGGAGATTTCAAACCCACTTGCAAGGCACAGCCTATAAAATATTTTACTTTGTACACCACCTCGTGATCGAACACCTGGGACTGCATTTCTAAATATTTTCGTAACTTCAAATCTTTTGTCAATAAAGTTTTACAATTATCGAAAAAACAGGAGACCCTGAGATGAGAAGACCCTGAGAGGAATAACAATCAATTTCATAAAAAATTTGATAAATTAACAACGCTAATTGTGGCTATGCAATTAAACCCTTGCACAGAGATATATCGGCTCAAATGGCCTAAAACCCTCCAAAACTGGCAAAAAAACAAATCCTATAGAGTTTTGTCTTTCTAATTCATTATAAAAAAATTTGCTTGGAAAATTCATATTTCGAATTTTAGATTGCTAAAAAGCCCACCTGAATCTATTAGGTATATTCTGAAGAATACTCTGTGAAAAATTTGAGCCTTTTTGCATCCTCGGAGGAGATATACTTTAAAGTCTAAAATTGTCAAAAATCTTCGTTTTTTTCGTGTTCTAGAATTGTTTAGTCACCGGATCAAAAAATGCCCCCTTAAAAGATCAGTATGCTATCGTAACGGGTTCTGTGAAAATGTAACCTAATTTCGATATATCGCCTGGGAGGAGATAGATTTTGAAGTTTTGAAAGAGTCTTCTTGTAAACATACTGTTACTATTAGAGTGGATGTCAAAAACCATATGTGATGTTATATTTCGCAAGATTAATAATAGATCTACAAATGCGTATTTTAGGTTTTTCTCATAAGTTCTTAGTTTTCAAAATCTATCACCGTGAATATGTCAAATATGCCAGGTATACCAGGTATAAGAAAAGTAGGGACTTCAAAGCTACATATGACATGTTGTGACGCTTCTAACATTTATTTGTGTTTCAAAACACAGCGATGCAGGTGAGGGCTGACCTTTTTATTTCGTAAAACAATTAAAAGTTAAATAACTTGTTTTGAAAGAATAATTTGTTAGAAAATACCCATGATTACTTTCCGTGAGGTTATTGCTAACACCAGATCAGAGTTACCGTAGCTTCTGATCTGGAATTATCTTCATTTAAGTTTATAAAACGATGTGAACATTTTGGTTACAAAGGCTTAAAACGATACAAGGCGGA
Source organism: Oikopleura vanhoeffeni (assembly GCA_004367855.1). NCBI lineage: Eukaryota > Metazoa > Chordata > Appendicularia > Copelata > Oikopleuridae > Oikopleura > Oikopleura vanhoeffeni. The sequence continues at coordinate 133,469 of SCLH01002278.1, forward strand.
TTTATTCATGTTTTATATAAACATCACCCACTGTATATCACTTCGAATAATTCTGAAATTAATTACATATTATGCTACACCAAAATTTAGTTTTCTGCCTACTTTGCTAAAGCCTTATTTCACAACCCAAAAACGCAATGTAGTACATGCTCAAAAAACACAACTAGAGCAAAAAAGGCGATATTTGATTGTTTGGGAGGGAAATTTGGAATGTTCGGTTAAACATGAATATCACGTATAACACGTTGTTTCAACACTATTTTTTTTTACTTTTTTGAACAATTTTGGTTTGAGCAAACATTGCTGATTATAATCAATCACTAAGCCAACACTAAGACAACATCAGTGAGATTTGAACACGCGCTATAGAGATAGTAAGTATTTTTAAGATGGACTCAGGTTGGAAAAAAGATATATATCCCTTTATCACACTTTGCTTAGAATGCGTAGCCAGATAGGCGAATCAATAGAAGAATTACATAGAAAAATCGACGTGGCTACGCATTCTAAGCAAAGTGTGATAAAAGGATATATATGATTGACCGCTTGTTTAGAATTTAAAACAGTGTCAAATTTTTTGTCCTTATGGATTTTGTAAAATCAATTATATTATAAAATATGTTGTTTATATTTTTCATTTTCGTGATATAGTCATATTTCGAGAACATAGTCATCTTTCGAGAACATAGTCATCTTTCGTCGATATAATTATCTTACCATAGACTTAAGGAGTCTAGACATGTGACATCAAGTGAACTCTAGGCATGTGATTACGCGAACATGTTGTTCAAAACCAAATTTATTATTTATTTAAGGGGTACCCCTCATGGGAAAACATGATTTTGTGTTTTTTAGGGCAAATATCTTAAAGACTACACATTGTGGAACCCAAAGGTTGAATACAATGTAATAGTTGAACGAATATCTTATATCCTGAACTATAATTGAAGATCACTGATTGCTGGACCAATCAGGAACTAGCTTCAAAATAGAGTCATATTTTCTCGCAAAAAGCCTATTCCTCCGTGAGTTTTGAAGGTAGGAAATTTGTTCGTAGCTTTTATTAGCCACAAAATACTTATGCAGGTCTGTTCGGTTTTTATGCAGGTACTATCGGTTTCAAAATTTTTNTCTGATCAACTTATTTTTGTCCGTATTTTAAGAAAAAAACATTTTAAAAATAATCTGGAACATTTCATGTCCGAGTCTCTAAATTCGACCAGTACTCCCTTAAGGGGGTACCTCTCATGGGGAAACATGATTTTGTGTTTTTTTAGGACAAATATCTTAAAGACTACACACTGTGGAACCCAAAGGTTGAATACAATGTAATAGTTGAACGAATATCTTATATCCTGAACAATAATTGAACATCACTGGTTGCTCGACCAATCAGGAACTAGTTTCAAAATAGAGTCATATTTTCTCGCAAAAAGCCTATTCCTCCGTGAGTTTTGAAGGTAGGAAATTTGTTCGTAGCTTTTATTAGCCCGAAAATACTTATGCAAGTCTGTTCGGTTCTTATGCAGGTACAATCGGTTTCAAAAAATTTTATAAATTCGCTCCAGAATAGACAAGAAACGTTTTTTGACCTGATTTTGAGAGTCTTGCGCAAAAGCCTATTCCTCCCTAGATTTATAGCAAAAAATTTGAAACCAAAATTAGAAAGTACGTATAACCATAGTATGAATCAAGAGCAATGAGTTCGCGGCAGCTGTTACTATCGAAAACGCTAATTTTTGTGTTATTTTTTATTCCGAAAACTGAACGTGAATTGCGAATATACATTAATTTTGATCAAAATCAGACGATATATTTCCAAAAAAGATGAAAAGAATTTTTCCTCACGGAGTATGGAGATAAAAATACTACCACTTTGTTTAAAATTGTCCTCATTTTCGAGAAAAAGATATGAACATGAAGTTTTGATCATTTTTGGCTTGAGCATCAATGCATGGGGGTACCCCCTTAACAAAAAATTCGTGAACTTGATAGCGTGATTGTTTATTAAAGTGTAAAATTATATCCAAATAAAGGTTAAATTTGTAGTTTTATAACTAAAGTTCAAATCGCAAAAATAAAAAAGGAGGTGTGCAGGTCTTTAAAAAAAACTCAAGTTTTCTACACTTCATAAAATAAAAATAAAGATGATTTTTTAAAGTGTATTATTCAAAAAAATAAGATGATGTTTCACAAGTTAATTATATCAAAAAAAAACAATAAAAACACGAAAATACTATATCATTTGATATAATTACACTTTAAAGTTGACTATGTTGACGAAAATGTTAAATATAGTACATACAGTACCTCTTAATGGAGTAAATCATTTTCGACTTAAACATTCATTAAGTACGGTTTTTTTTGAGAACTTAATGATACTTTAAACTTCAATCAAGGCTTCAATCTCCATAAGTATTTTTGGACTAAGGGGGTAGGTTCGTAATCTGGCTACCTTCAATCACGCCTCAGAACAAATCTAGGGCAGTTGTAAAATCTGAGGTACTCGTTTGTAGATCTGCATTCGTCTAACGATTACACATTCAAAGTCATTTTGTTACATCACCCACCAGGTGGTGAGTTATTTTAGAGCACTATACGGTTTTTTTGTAAATCTGATCTTTCTTTTAGACCCCAATACAAAGCGTCTTCAAAATCTACCAAAGTAGAGAATAAATGAGAACAAAAAAGTGATGGAAGAATTTTTCTATTTTGGATTTTTTTTTCTAGAATCTCACTTGAACGGGCCGCATTTTGCCGTTTTTCGACTTCAACTCTATCTTCTTTAGACGAATGTTAGAATGAAGCATTTTTTCGACTAAAGTAGATAACTATAATTGCGGTAAAGTGATGAGAATGAATTTTTGAATAAAAATTCAGAATATCTAGAAAATTAAATAAAGGTGAACCGGAAATGAAAGTCCGAAAAAATTTTGCTCTGATTTGACAAGAAGTACACCAACATATGAGCTGAGATTCCACTGCATCAAAAGTTGGCTTACAGCTAAATCAAAATTTTTAACCAATCAGCGTCAATTCGATATTAGTTGGAACATTTTTGCTTAAAAATAATCGAAATTTCTAAATTCGATTAAGACATTTCCGTTAATTAATGTCATGCATCGTTTTGGTGGTTCATATTCACCCCAATAAAAATGTTTCAGTATCATGGTAGATACCGTTTTATGCGGTTTTAGCCAAAAACTATTCGAATTGAAAATTCTAGATTTGTTTCAGATTGTTTGAAAAAATGATGCCACCACGAGTTCCTTGGGTCAACTTTAGTTCATCAACGATATTAATTTTCATAATTAATTCTATAAGGGCTCAAAAAAAATTACGCACCTACCCCCTAAATATATTTTTTTTGTCCTATTTAATGGAAAAAGTATTTTTTTGTTATCAAAATAGAATGATTCAATGAAAAAAAGTATGTTTTTCGTAATTAAATGAGAACTAATTTTTTTTGTTACGTTATCAAAAATTTTCTCTATTTTGATTCAAATTGAAATGATGCCTTCCAAGATTTATCAGACGGCACTGGCCGTTTTGGCTGATTAGCACTCCTCCTTACCTTTTCGCGTTCATAAATGTTTCGTTGATTATTGTGTACACATGTCCAGGCCGTTACTGGAATATTGCGGCAAAAGCAAAATAAGCTTAATGATCTTTATTTATTTTTGTGTACTTAATGATAATTAAGTTCGCTTTGGGGCGACTTAATTAACATTAATACACAAAATAAATTAAAGTTCCATTAAGCATATTTTACTTTCGCATCATTATATATTAACACATAAATGTGGGGAATGTTGACATACTTAAATTTTCTTATGTATAAAGTAATAATGTGGCATAATGTTCGAATTTCAATTCCGCATACTCTATATGTATCATACACAAATGATCCAATAATTTTCTATGTCGTTTTTTTCAAAAAAATTAATTTAGCTATTTTAGTATATAGAATAAATTATAGTATTTTTTCAAAGAATTTTCTTTTAGCTTCTTACAAAAGGGAGGACAATTACCGCGGTATAGCCTATACGGTAAAGCGGAAGTGGAACCATGATGACGAGCGTACAAGGCCAGATCGCAGATCACCACGACAAAGATTTCATTATATATTAACAGCCTTCTAGTTACTAGAATCTAGTATATAATATGATACATAAGTACTCTATAAAATCGAATAAAAATGGGCAGACCATAAACCGAAACTTTACACATCCTACAAAGGTGCAGTTCCGACTTTGCAATATGACTTTGGAAGAAGTGAATATACTCGTGGTCGTTGTGGCGTGATGGTCAGCATTCAGCGCTTTAGTCGAAAGGTTCCGGGTCGAATTCCTTCATTCATCTCTAATTGTTTAGGTGATAATAAGATTAGAATCTTGGAGTTACTTAATTTCAGAACTAATTTAACTATTTTTATAAGATAAACTATCAATTTTTAGTTTTTTTAAAAATGGGACACTGTAAAGCCCTCGATTACTTTTCACGTTTATGTGTCGTTTTAATTCGACAATCCGAATTACAGAATTAACTCAGTACATTTATTTTTTATCACCTGAATTATTTTCAAGGTTTTAATTGAGAACAGCAGATTACCGAAGTGAAGTGAATCATATATTTTTACCAATTGGACTCCATCTCTTAAAAGTTAACTATCTCCATAGCGCGAGTTCGAATCCCACAAATGAAGTCTTAGTGATTGCTCGAGTGATTCAACACCGGTCAAATTTAGCGGTTATAATATCAAGCACCCTTGCCTATACTAATACTCAAGGCAGTCACTAAGACAACAATAGTGGGATTCTAACACGCGCTAAATAGAAAGTAAACGTTTTTGAGATTGAGTTCCGTTGGGAAAAAGATATTGAGGTAAAAAAAAGGTGCAGTTAAGGAGGTAGCGGTGGTAAAAATGTTCCTTTGTACTTTATCTTATCAGGAAACAAAACTTTTGAGAAAGGCCATTTAGTAGATCTTTCTTTAATCTACAAAAATAATTCATCAGGATTTTTTCCCTAGGTGGCGCTAAATAGCAAAAATGATCATGAATGCTGTGAAAANATTTTTTATCACCTGAATTATTTTCAAGGTTTTAATTGAGAACAGCATTTTCACCAATTGAACTCCATCTCTTAAAAGTTAACTATCTCTATAGCGCGAGTTCGAATCCCACTAATGAAGTCTTAGTGATTGCTTGAGTGATTCAACACCGGTCAAATTTAGCGGTTCCAATATCAAGCACCCTTGCCTATACTAATACTCAAGACCGTCACTAAGACAACAATAGTGGGATTCTAACACGCGCTACCTAACACGCGGTAAATAGAAATAAACGTTTTTGAGATTGAGTTCCGTTGGGAAAAAGATATTGAGGTAAGACAAATGCAGTTAAGGAGGTAGCTGTGGTAAGAATGTTCCTTTGTACTTCATCTTATCAGGAAACAAAA
>SCLH01002279.1:5890-28935 GCA_004367855.1 Oikopleura vanhoeffeni
AATTTCAAAAATTTTTGTGTGAAATTCGAATAAAAAACACATGTTCCGAAAAATCAAGGAAAAAAGTTACTTTGTCTGAACAAGTATCATCTTTGATCTAATAACACGAAAACTAAGAGTTTTTAAACTTTTAAATTTTATTTCATCTTTTGTGTATTTACCGAACCATAATTTTCAGAGGTACACGTTACGATTGAAAAAACATGTAAACATTTGTAACATGGATAATAATGCTTTTTTTTGACAAAACTTTTCGGCATAAATATCTTGCAAATATCACAAAGTGTACATCGAGAGTAGCCTCAATGGGGCAGCCCTATTTTTAATTTCTTTTTCTAAAAAAAAATTGCATTATTTATGTATAAAATCGCATTTTATGAAAAAAGTAACTTCTTATGAAATTAATTTCAAACAAAAAAATGCGCTCTAGCCAAAACGTATTCAATAATTATGCTGATGAAGTTATAGAATTAATTTCATTTTAAAACCAGATGAAAATTCCGTTTCGGTTCTAAATTAAGTTTTATTTAGAAGCCAAAAACTGATATGTTTTTTTTAAGCTACAAGATACGGAATTACTGCAAGATACGAAAATTGACGTGTTTTACAATATACAAACAATTTCTATTAGAGCTTATTTATAAAATTTGGAAATTATGGAAACGTGAAATTTACATATTCAAAGAAATTTAAGTAACCCCGCCAAAATGTTTGTTCAAGGTGACAAAAATGTCAAAGACCAGAAAAAGTTCAAGAAAAATTGATAAAAATATTTTAATTTCCCACTTAAGAGAAATTTTCATTTTTTCATCATGTTTAAAATTTTATTTTTATATAAATAAATCCGAATTAAAAATACTAGGTGTTATTTTGAAAAGTTAGTTTTTGTTGAAAGACGATTTTGAAATATTAATTGTTTAAAAAAAAAATCGAATAAAGAGTATAATGACTCATCATTGATGAGCTTAACACCGTGTACAGCTCTCAATTTGATGCCGAAAACTCTGTACAGGAAAATAACCCATATCGTCTGCCGAATACCACCGAATTTGCGAAAATCGACGGAAAACCAACGCAATTTAACAATTTTTAGGTTAATTCCTGTCAGAGCACACACGCTTTTCTTTCATTTCTCGACAAAAAATTTATTTCTATCCCCATATCGCCGAAAATGCTCAATATCGCCAATTTTTTAGAAGATATTGGGCCTCCCCTGTTTTGAAATGTTATAAAAGTATGGTTTAAATTACACCGTTTAATCGTTGGTTATAAAGTATGGTTAATCGTTTTTTACATTAAATTTTTCAAACCACTACAGATGTTTCAGTTGCGTAAGAATAATTATAACTTTGCTCATTCTGGATATAATCAGAATGGCCGAAAAACTTAACAAAGGTGAAGTTTTACCGTCAGTCATTGAGCCATCAAAATATTCCCTAATCACACTCTCATTCGGTTCTTCATATAATAACTTTGTAAATCACGTTCATTTTCGTGTTAATCTTAAACTCAACATTTTGTTATATAATAATGCTATTGTTTTAACTGACGATTATAATCTGTTGCAAAAGTAATTTTTCAGAATACTTAATTTGAGCACAAAATTGTTAGACTAATCATACATAGAAAGCGCGTATACAAAATTAATTAATCCCAAACAGTGGAAACAGCTCCTTGGGGTACTTCAGAATTGTTAAAGTAAACAAATTATTTTCTAAAAATTTTCCAAAATTTTTTTTCCCAAATAAAACTTTCAATTTGATTTGTAAAAACTAATATTTCTCGTTTTTCCATTGGGAAATGTTTAGTTTTGCCGTTTTGAAATCGACGGTTTCTGATAAAAGATGAATTTTACTCTGAAAAATTAAAAAATGGCGCTTGAGAGCAAAAAATGCGAGCCAAATCTTTACACGATAATGAAAACAATAAAATTTACTTATACACGCTACATAATTATGGCCTTTGGTGATAAAAAAGTCCTCAAAAAATATTTTTGTTTTGTCTGTATAGATGAGGTGTTTTTTGAAAAATTTTAGAATTTAGAGATTTAATCGCAAAATTCCAGCTGGTTTTTTTTTCGCTGTTGTCCCTATGGTGTTGCACAAATTCTTCATCTTTTTTTTTAAACAAATTCTTGATAATTTTTGAAGAGTTAGAAAAAAATTTTATTGTCAAGAAATTTGAAATTTTTTTAAATTCTAGATCTCTGTTCTATGAGTGTAAGACTTGAAACTTGTTAAAAAATTTCATCGTTGAAAATGATAACACATCGAAACGGTACATAAAAATTATGTTGTTAAATAATTTTTAGATAAAAAAATGGTTTTCAAAAAAAAAAGTATGTTAAAACGTATGTTTTGCTTGTAAAGAAAAAATTTTGGGTACCCTTGCAATGTTTTGCCGAAATGTGTTTTTTTGCGTCACCTATCATCTAACATAAAAAAATAGTTTCCAAAAATGTCGACAATATGTCTGAACAAATCTCATTATGATAAATGATTATGACAATCTGGTCAAGAGGTTGATTCGGTTGTAGTGACCTTGAAACATTACCACAAGCTGGACAAAAAGATGCGTTTAGAGCGATTCATGTGAACAAAAGCTGCTATTACGGAACTCTAAAATACTCGGAAATTTTTTTCGAGAAATCTGCGGTTTTCGTCATTAAAATGATCATTTCAATATTTCAATTTGTCTGTTAAATTAGCTAGGTTTTCTTGAACGCACAAAAATGTAGGTCACAGGTTATTATGCGCAAGGTAACCGCTGTTTTATCGCAATTTATGTTCAAACACGATAATATGTAATTCATACGATTGTATCTTTTAACAGCTAGGCTGTCCTGAAAATTTGACAAAAAAATTTATTTCTTTACTTTTTTGCAGTGCTAACACTCTAGCCCAATTCTGATTGGTTGATGTTTAAACAAATCAAAATCGGTAATTTCGGCTTATTTTCAGTGTATAGTTTTATGCTGATTTACACTATGTTAATCCAAATATATGTTTATTCATTAATTTTTTTAACATTAATTTTCATTAAATTTTTTCTTCGTTTTTGAAAATAAACAAGAAAAACATAAAAATGGTCAAAATATTACGTTTTCATATATGCTCGAAATTCCAGACCAACAAACACAATTATGCTGGTGGGTCTTATTTTACAACTAGATTCATTTACACATTAAATCAACTTGTTTGTGAACAAAAAAATCATGGCCACTACCGGTTAATATGACGGTTAATAGGACAAAAGCCGTCAGATTTCATCTTATTTTGAAACTTGAATTCGAAGCCAACTAAAAACGATAAAATTTTGAAAATAATGACTCATAGTATAAATTTCACGTGAAATTTTGCTCTCATTACGAAAGTGATTGTGTTGAAATTTTAAATTTTAGTTCAATTTTGATTGGTTGAAATTTAAACCAATTAAAGTTGAAATTTTGACTTCTTATTTAAATCCAATTTTTTGGTGAATTCTGTATCGTCCCCTATAGAAAGATCCCGCAGCTAGCCACTTTGTCGGCCTACGAAAAGCTATTCTTCTGCCTAGCACACCAACGCCTAAGCGAATTAAATGACACCTCTTTTGCGGGATACACATTGAGGGGGGTTGTATACCGAATGTGTTTTAGCTTTGGGGTGTTCTCCCGGGGAGATTGAAACGCCCCTTACAATTAACTAACCAAGTCGCGCGCTGATTGGTTAAGCGTGAATCTCCTCGGGGAACACCCCAAAAGCTAAAACACATTGGGTATGATATACAGTATATCTTTATTATCAACTTATGCATGTTTTTGTCTTTGAAAATCGTCAAAAAACACTAAATTAGTAACCATATTAACCGTTCACTAATACAAGTTAGTATTTTTTGAAAATAAAGCGTTATTTGTAATCTGTTAAAAAAAACCTTAACTAATATTTTTGAAATGTGTTGATTTATACGGAATAATGTAACCAGCCTTATCTTTGAATCAACTAAACCACTTAACAAGCTTTTATCAGCAAATTGAAAAGGTCAAAATGATTCTGGTTGTCAGTTTTTCCTTAATTTTCAAATTTGTTTTTATTCATTGAGTATTTTGAAAGTTTTTGGTTTTTTGAACAAAATTTTGCTGTATTTTTACTTTTTATCATGTATATTTTGAGGAGATACGTTCGTATAGAACGGCCAAAGATTTTTCACAAGAACAATCCTATTTCAATTCTTCAAAGGGTTCCACAGAATGTACAAAAATTTCTGGTCGCTAAATCGGTTAATTTTTCTTTTAGGTTTTTCCATAATCAGTTAATTCCGAGCTTTGGTATCACCGCGGCTAGATTTGTTTTCTACTTTTTTCTGCTTCAAAGAAGAATTTTTTTTCTTACAGGGGTTAATTTTTTAAAGCCCAACCATCATTTTGTTTTCATAGGTGACTAATAGTCACTGCAGGGATCGGCAAAACTGGATTGGATCGTATTGGAATTATTGGATCGGATTGGATCGTATCGTTTTAGCAAATTTTAGAAATTAAATCGAATATTTACCGATATGGTCATCGAAAAAATCGTATTGGATCGGATCGGTACCGATCCGATCAAATACAGTTAAAATTTTACACTTTTTCGATACGATACGATCCAATCCAGTTAAAATTTCACCCCCTTCGATACGATCCGATCCAATCTAGTTTTTATTCACCCCTCCTCGATCCGATCCAATACGATTTTCTTTTTTCTTCATGCCGATCCCTGAGTCACTGACTATCGATCAAATTTAATTTTGGGAAATTATCAAATGATTTCAAAAGTTTGAGATATGTTTTGACAGGTCAATTGTTTAAAATTTCAGAATTATCGTTTTTGGTAACAAAAATCAGTTCTTATAACCACTTCATTTTCAAAAAGTCAAAGAAATTAGCCAATTTAAAAAAAAAATACAAAAGTTACTGATAAATTTGGTCATGAAGCGAAAAAAGCATCAGTTATTAACGATAATTTACCAGTTTTTTACCATCTCTATAGAGCCGATCACCTTTGGCGGTCCCGATATCAAGCACCCTTGCCTTTAATCATACTAAGACAATCACGAAGACCAAATTAGTGCGATTCGAACACGCACTATAGAGATAGTAAGCATTTTTAAGATGGACTTAGGTTGGGAAAAGGATATTAATTACTTGCGAAATTTCGAATTTAATTCATTAATTGTTATCCAGATAATTTGCCTGATTTTGCCGTTTTTTTCGATAATAATTTTCCTGAATTAACTTGCTGGGTTTTATCACTAATTACATTGTTAGGGTTTTCCACTAATGAGCTTGCTCGAGTCATTTTAGAACTGGGGTTAAGCAAGGGTAGGGTTCGACACTAGGGTTTATCGGAAATATAATTGCGAGAATTTCTGAATATTTGAAAAAATTGAAGAAAATTGACGTAAAAGTCACAAAATTAACCAATTTTAAAGAAAAATCGAATTCGAGAACAGCTGACTAAAAATTGTTTTTTTTTCGATAATTATAAAACTTTATTAAAAAGATTGTTTTCAAATATTTTATGCGAAGAGTTGTACTGCCTTAGTTTTCTGCATTCCAAAAATTCGGGAAAGACCCGCCGACCTAGTTGATAACTGTTGATAACCTCACAAGCTTTAAAACTTTACTAATCCGGAAAATTATTGACCACTCAGCAAAAAAATAAAATTTGCACTGATCTTTAATTGAAAACTTCAAGGCTTTCTTTTAGATGTAAATCGCCAAATTTGAAACTATTCCAAAATTTAATCCGTAATGTCACGTCTTAGTTTTTACCCCTGTAATCAACCCTGCTTGCTAATTGTATAATTAAGATTGACATGTCATTCGATTGACATGACTTCGATTTTCGCTTTTTTATTTTTTGAAACCAAAATGACTTTGCTTTTCAGAGAAACGTTTGACCGTTATCAGGAGACGGAGGTTTTTAAAATTTTATTATTTAAGATTTAGAGCCATATTAAAGGTACTTATTTAAGGTATATTTACCTTAAAGATACTTTTACAGATTGCCTTATCTGAAACAAAAATTTTTTTGCTGACCAATGAAAGCCATTTCTGAAAATTAATTTTGATAGCTTTTAAGTTTTTAAAAAGTTTTTAAATTTTAGCTATTATTTTTTTTTAATTTTTTTCAAGTAATAGGATTAATTATTTTCTAAAACTCCAATTTCTGACCAATCAAAGATGTATTCTGAAAAATTTCGTATTTCACTTCGCGGAAATATTTTCAAAAAATTTGAAACTTGCACCAAAAAAAAATTTTGATTCCTAATAGTCGATTATGGAGCGAAAAATCAAAGAAAATTGAATAAAGTTACAGAGTCATGATTTTATGACGTCATTAAAAGGCTACTACTAGCTACTAGTAGCCTTCTGGTTGAAAAAAAAACAGACACGGTCATTGGTAGTTAAAGTAACCTACGTACGAAAGACCTTTTTCCAAAGCCAGTTCACCTCAACTGCATTGTACAGCCTGAGTTTTCTCGTTCACTGCGTTTTTTTTATTCGGACGGGTAGACAGACGTATTAAATTTCACCCCGATTTCAGATTATCGACGACTCAATTTTGACCCATGATTTACTGCTTTTTTTTATCCACCGCCCCGCGTTTTTTTATCCAGCTCCATGCGTTTTTTTATTTATTCCTTTGTGTATAAAATTTATCAAGTTTTTAAATTATAATGCACAATTCAAAAATGGCTTTAAATTTTAGCTTTATAAATATCTGATTTTGATTGGTTGTCAATTTCAAGTGCAAGTTGGCACATTCCGATATTTTTAATTCAATCAGGGTTAAATTTTATCATATGATATTACTATTCGGTAGCAAACTATATTTGCTATTCTTAACCCGTGTACTCAGTCTTTTAACACCTTCGAAGTCTTTTAACACCGAAAAAGTAATTTATCCGTGGATAGTAAAGGTCGTCAATTAACCTTTTAAAGCGTCAAAATGTGCGCGTCTAAAACAGCCTCCAAGTTCAACCCAAGTTCAAATTATAATTTCGTGTTTTAACTCACTTTTGACATTTTAGACGAAAAAAAGGGGCTTTGTCTCCGAAATTCATGGCTGCATTTAACCCAAACTCCACGAATAATCAGATTTTAAATAAATAATCTAAAAACTAAATACCCAAAAGTTTAAACTCTTGAAAAATCACTGATTATCAATTAAAATCATAACTTTGTTCTTTAAATGGATTTATTAGATGTGGACGAGACTATGTCGGGGGAGACCCCCAGCCCCCCTTAAAATTTTGTAAGATGTGGGCGAGCTCACGTGAGGGGACACCCCCCAAGCCTCCCCAAATTGCACGGTTGTTTAGGAGGTTTTATCATATGTGTGTTAACTCACTTTTGACATTTTAGACGAAAAAAAGCTTTGTCCCCGAAATTCATTGCTGCATTCAACCCAAACTCCACGTTTTTTCAGATTTTGAACAAGTAATCTAAAAGCTGAATACACAAAAGTTAAGATTCTTGAAAAATCACTGATTATCAATTAAAATCATAATTTTGTTGTTTAGGAGGTATTATAATATGTGGGCGAGACTATATGGCGAGACTATATGGGAGAAGATCCCCAAAGCCTCCCCTTTAATTTGAAAATACTGTGAGAAACGCATAATTTGATTGAGAACAAGAATATCAGCATTTTTTCATGACAGAATTCTTAGATATTTTCAAAAAAATTGAAATTTAAGATTTTTTGGCCTTCTACTATTTTGACCTTTTACTGTCAAACTAAAATTTCTAGGAAAATTAACGTTATCTGGTTTAGATGGTAACGTGTAGTTGTGAGTGTTAATAATCTCTTTTACCGAGTGTTTTTTTTGAGTGCTTACCTCAGTCAACTTAATTTTACTCTATTATTATGTTCCTAAAAATCATTTTTTTTCATAAGATTTCAATATCATTTTTGTTTACTAGGAACTACTGGTAATCGATATCAGTTATTTCAACAAAATATTTTTTGTTTTATTTGTAAGAGAAAATTAAAAATATGATATACCATGTTAAATAGCAGTGGCGTCGAGATTTGAAGTGATTTGAAAATATACTATTCAACAATAGGTACTAAGTTTTGCTTCAATTTTCTGTCTCAACGACATGAGACTCACGCGAGATATATTATCAGTTTAATATGGTAATAAGAACGAGTGTTTTTCGTTTTATTTTGAAAATATCAATTATATTCATGTTCTCGAAAACTTATTATATTACGCATTCAATAATTTTTCAATTATATGATCATGAATAGAACTTTATGGTATTTTCCGATTGAATTTAGGCGTTTTATTTGTTTTATAATATATACAATCATTTTCGAATATAATTATTTTTGAATAGTTAATTAGTTTGTCTGAGTAGCAGATAAGATTGAATAAAAATACTGTTGATAAGTATGTGTGGAAGAAACTGCGACTGATAACGCGACGCATTGTCTAGATATGTCGCTCGTCTAACTTACCTGAGATTTGAACCGTTATCCAAAAGCTATCTCTCCTTGGCCATATCTATTCCCATCACAAAATCAGTCTTGTATGAGGCCAAACCGTTCTGTTTACAGAATATAATTTCTGATAATTTATCGTTTATTAAAAATAAATTATAATAATTAATATCAAATCCTTTCAACTCAAAAGAATATTTTGTGATATTTGACACAGTATTTTAAAATGAATTTGCTTGAAAATAATTTATTCTCCTCATATTTAAAATGATTTAAAACGAAGCGGATCATTAAAAAAAGAATTTTAAAATTTTAAAGTAAAATAAGATAAAGACTTGAAACTTGTTAAAAAAATTTTGTTATAAATTATGAACCAAAAAAATAATAATATTTGCCTAAAAAAATTGAGACTTGATACTTTTTATAAATCACATTTTTCAAAATGATAATAAATCGAAACGTTAGATTAAAATAATGTTGTTAAAAAAATTAAAGGACAAATTTTTCGTTTATTTTTTGTAATAATGAGATAAAATGTAAGATTCATTTTCGTTGGCAACAAAATAATATATTTTTTAACCCCTATTTGCGCTCCATTAACTACCTGAAAATATGTGTGGTTGAAAACGTTTTATCTTAAAGTTATCGGACACGTTTTTAAGAAATGTGAAGTGGTTATTCTTTATTTTATAAAATTATTTCTACATCCGAAACGGCCTAAAAGCTAGATAATAATTGTTGGGATATAACAAAAAATGTAGATAAAAATCAAAAATTTTATGTTTTTAGTAAATAATTAATTTAAGGGCTTTGATCTATTTTTTTTCGATAATTGTAAAACTTTATTGGAAAAGATTTGAAGATACAAAAAATTTTAACAATGCAGTCCCAGAACCTAATCACCTGAGGAATTCAGCCCTGAGGTTTTGTACAAGGAAAAATTTTTATGGCATGTGCCTCGTTTAATGAGTTTAAATCAAATAAATTTACAAAAAATATGCTATGTTATTTGCTATCGCCAATAAGTTTCAATCCCTGTTGAATAGTTTATTTTTTCAAATTTATTAATAATTTTTGGATCCAGACCGTGAGCCGAGACTTCGAATCGATAAGAAGTCCCGGTTTTGAGTCAGACCTACCATAACCGTAGTGCACGTGTCGGTACTCAATTCTGAAAGATTAAATGTTGAATTATTCTTTTAATTTTTTTTTTCTTACCAAAAACAAGAAATCGCACGTGACTTGGAAACCTACCGCGTGAATTTTTAGTTTAGTCCAGACTTGAGGTGATTTGAGGCTAGAGATAAGCCTTTGGTATAAAGGGATGTTTTCGAATCACCTCAAGTCTCGACTCAAGTTAAAACACGTATTTTTTAGAATGATTTATTTTTGCCAAATGTCAATCTATATCCCGCCTATGCGTCGTTTTTTATCTCTACTTTACAAGAATAGAAATCCTGTGATTTCATTGGTCCTGTGGATAAAATCCTGTGATTTCATTGGTCATGACGAAGTGATGAAATACGACACATAGGCAGGATTTTCGACATATTTTGATGATTTTTGAAAGAATTCAGTTATAACATGAAAAATATAGACAAATTTTTTTGTCTACTTCTAAACCTGTCGCACCTAATTGAACTACCACACGAAAAAATTCCCACACTTCTGTTCTTTAAGATTTAACGCATTTTGTGGTCACAAGAACCGCGGTCTTTTGTGCGGTCTCATTTACAGTCTTCAATTACATTGAGTGGTTAATAGTGGCCAAAAACCCAGCCGAGAGGTTTAGTAATAATATCAACGTCAGCACCCCACATGTATAATTGATCTAAACTTGACGCAAAAAAAACCGCGGTTACGGAAACTAACCACGGTTCTTACCGCTTTTGTCAACGGTGTCATTATCTTATTTTGTTAATTGTGCTTTTCTACGATAATGGTTGGCAGGCAATCATTATATTTTTTTGTTTTCTTCAAATTTATTTTTTAGCAGAATAATATCTATACCGTAGTTAACAGAAAATAAAGTTTTTTCGTAAAAATTTTCTCGAAAAAAAAATTATGACGGACCGTATCATATCTTGGGTCATTGACGGTCTTAAAAAATATTTTTTAATCAATCAAGATATGATAAATTCATCTTTTGTAGATTCACTGCCTAGAAAATTTAACAAAAACTAATAATGTATAAAATATTATCAATTAAAAAAATATAATCGATCAAAAACAAGAATATAATCGATAAAAAACAAAAATTTATGAAATATAATAAATAAAAGCACACACCGGCTTTTTAGAAAAATATTGGTTTTCATGAAATTTTTGCAATAAAATTATTTTTTCAATTTTTTATACATGAAATTAGAAATTTATAAATTTTTTGCAAGAACAAATAGTCTGCCAAAAAAATTCGGCGATATCGGCACTTTTGGCGATATGAGGACAAAAATGAAGTTTTTCGTTCACAAATAAAGAACGCGTAGGCGATCAAAATGACGACATTATTTTAAAAGTTTTCACAATATTACAAGGTGTTTAACAATGAAGTAGATCACAATAATGTGTAGAATTAAATACTCTACCAAACGCAATCGATCAAAAGTTCGAAAAAGTTAATTTGAGAAATTCAATCTTAGAAAATGATGTCATTCATGACGCACTAGAAGTCATTCGTGATAGAAGTTTCGAGCGTCCACGCAAATTTGGCGATATTGGCGTTTTCGGCGATATGGGCGAAGAAAGAATTGAGCTTAAAATCGTGAAATTGGGTTGGTTTATTTTGCTGAAATTGGGTAGGCAATATCCTTTTCCCAACGGAACTCCATCTCAAAACGTTTACCATCTCTATAGCGCGTGTTTCGAATCCCACTAATGTTGTCTCAGTGATTGTCTTGAGTATGATTATAGGCAAGGGTCTTGATAATGGGACCGCTAAATTTTATCGGTGCGTAATCACTGAAGCAATCACTAAACAATTACTTAGACAACATCAGTGGGATTGGAACACGCGCTATAGAGATAGTAAACGTTTTGAGATGGAGTTCCGTTAAATTAAAACATGAATGTTTTTTGCTGGATTTTGATTGGTCGAATAACAAGCAATCACATTTTTCTTCTGGTTTTGTAAATTTTTGTGAAACGAGATTAATATTTTAAAGTTGAAATATTAAACCCCATCCGCACCATTGTGTTTCAAAACACAAAACCTAAAAATTTATGCGGATGTGTTATTTTGGCCAGCGAAATATCCGTACAGATTTCAGAAAATTCCCTAGACTTGAAATTTTGATAATTTTAAGGGTTTTTCATAAATTCATTTGAAATCATTTTATTTCCCTATTAGGCAGCCCTAATAAATATTTCTAAGATTATTTAATTTTCCCTGATTATTAGTTTTTTGATTTCAGCCCAACAGAATGAATTTTACTCATTGGAACAAAAGCCCTTTCATCGAATTCAAGAATAATTTCAAAGATTTTTTTTGAAAACTGTGTTTCATAACACAGATTCGCAGGTAGCTCATAAAACATGTTAAAAATACTAAAGAATGCCAAAAACGATCCGCTTAGTCAAAATTTAACAATTAATTCAAGTAAAACACTACAGTTTTCACGCTTAATTCATTGACAAAACCCCTGATCCTCACAATAGTTTATCTAGTGTAATCCGAGGATATACCAGGCAGCGAGTGACTATTAGCAAAGGAGGATTTGCGCCAACACGAACGTTCAAGTATTTTAAAATCGTTTAACATGGTTCAAAAAAGTTCACATTTTTTTAAAAATAAAATTTAAAACTAATTATTTAACTGTATACCAGGAATGTAAAAGGAATGGCTTTTGCGTTGGTATTCAAATTTCTTTCTGCGTAGGTTTAAGATAGGCAAAAAATGGGGATGGAGATATAAAATCAAATCGAGGATGATATTTTGTAGGATAGTGCTCTGCTCCGCTCTTTTTTTGTTTTTTATCCTTTTTATACAAACATTTCTATTGCTTTGAATAAAATATTTGAATACCCTCTGATTTTATACCTAAATTTCTTTTACATTTTCATGTAAAAATTTTTAGGAGAATTTTCATCGATGAATTTTATAACTGATTTTATGATTAAATTGGTCGGATTTGATACCCTTTTTTTTACATTATTTCGTAAATATTTTTTTAGTATTCATCAAGTGATCTTGTTAGATAAATCATGTCCAAATGGTCTGATTTTATACTCAATTTTGTTCTTAATTTTTATGCAAATAATTTGAAAGAGTGATTACATTAGTGAATATTATCATCAATATATTTTGAAAAATGCTTGGATTAGAAACTCAAATTTTTAAAATACTATTTTGTTAATATGTTTTTAACGTATTTTTATAACTTTAGCTCAGGCTTCCAAAAGGGATGCATCCCCGCCGATTTTCCATCCCTTTCCCTATCCCGTTTTTATCCGCCAAAACGGGATAGGGATGAAGGGATAGATTATCCCCTTTTATCCCGGGTCCGGGACAGCCTTATCCTTTTTTATCCCGAGTTTCCATCCCTATCCCTCTATGGCTCTAAATTTTCCATCCCTATCCCCCTCTATCCCCCTTGGTTTATCCCTTCTATCCCTATCTCTTTTGGAAGCCTGCTTTAGCTTGTGAGAAATATTATTTTTAAATGGTCTGATTTGATACTCATTTTGTTCAATATTTTCATGTCAAAATTTTTGATACTATTGTAAGTTTAATTGATATGTTAAGCGAGTTAATCTTGAAAAGTACTAGAATCAAAATTTCGAACTTGATTATATTCTTTACAGGGAAAGGCCACATATGGTCGTGAAAATCTACGTAATTTCACGATTTCTAGTTGAAAAACTTCCAGTGCCAACATCGCCGAATTGTGTACGTATTCGAGGTTAAACAGTATGTAAAAAAATTGTTCGAGACCAAAAGCTCCAATTTCCTCTGGATTGAAAGTAATTCTTCTGCCAAATTAGGTTTGGTTCCGAAAAATTCCCCTCGAACATTTTTTTACATACTGTATAACAAATTTATATTTCGGTGCGTCATGATGACATAATTTTTTAAAAGGTTCCAATTCAACCTTTGAATATCTTAATCCACTTTTTAAAAATTTTCCGTTTGGTCGAGTTCTAATTCCACGGATTTTGTTAATTTACTTCATTTGAAACACATGTTTAAGTTCCTATGAAATTGATATATAATTTCAAAAGATAACCTTATTCTTCATATATCGCCAAAAGTGCGTATCGCCGGAAATGCCCATATCGCCGAATTTTGGCGATATTTGGGCCTCTCCCTTTATTGATAATATGCCGTGATAACTGTTCAAATTCAGTTAAAACAGATTTTTTATTTTGTAAATGAGGCATAGATAAAATTTTTTTCGAATCTGAAAACGTGCGCGGACCGGGTGGCCTGGAATCAAAATCTGACTATAACCTTCATCATTTCTCAAAAAGTAGTCTCATCAACCCACTAAAAAATTGTTTACGTCATGTCTAAGTAGATTTCATAACCACCGAAATTACTCGCGATTAAACGACGCATTCCAAAACTCTCAAATTACTGAAATTGAGACAATATTTCTACTGATAACTATACCGACTTGAATCAAAATATTTTAAAACTGACAATTTTTTTATTCATAATGATTTTTATTTTGGAATTTCGGAAAATTTATTAAAAGGAAAAATGTGGCACAAGATTATTTGTCGCACATTGTGTTTTTTAGTAAAAGCATCATAATTTATGATCCTTGTACTGGAAACACACGTGTGTTGTTCGAAAAGGTTTCGAGTCATATATTCAACATATTCTAGTCAGTTATATGAGCAGTTGGCGTGTGGTTAGCGCGACTCGACGATCGTCCCGTTACCTGGGTTCGACTCCCGGATTCCTCAACATTTTTCTATGGTGATAACCCAAAACGTGCGAGACAATAATCTTGTTCAGCCATTTTTGCGTATTGGGAATTTTCCGAAATTCAAAAAAATTTTAATGGCAAATGAAAAATTGTCAGTTTAGAATATTTCTCTCTCACTTCGTTCTACCAAATGAAAAAAATTATTCGAGAAATATTTTTTTACGTTATGATCAACATACATTATGTGACATAATTTATGTCGAATCATAATGCGACATTATAAATAGAAGTTCTACAGCACTTGAGAATTATAACCACCAGCCGTTTTAGCAGATTTGTGCACATCCGGAAATCTGTGGTTAACCACGACAGTATTTTCGATTTTACTGAAAATTTCGGATACGGTTATACCGGAAGTTTTGATGTATCCTCCGAAATTCAGTATAATTTCTTAACGACGTAATACAGTATTGAGTGATACTTAGAACTATTAAAAACTTTTCACATTTTCACAAATATCATTATAAAGAATTGAAAATTCTCTAGAAATATATTTTTTATATCAAATGTATATTTTATATTACAATTTCATAATCAAAAAATATAAATATTTAATATTATGAAAAAGTTGTTGTGAGGAGCGATTAGGCCGAGCGACTTATCGCGCATTATATGCATAGAATGTCGGGCGACGTAGTGTAGTTGGTTGACACGCTAGAATCATGACAATAGAGCCCCGGGTTCGAGCTCCGGCTTGTCTTTCCACCATTTTCAGGAATTATGATACCTCACATGTCGAAAATGTATTATATTTTTCTATTTTAATTTCAAAAATCGCTTAAATTATTAATTTTGATATCAACAATATATCTTATTTTATTATCGTGAAATAACTAAAAAAGTTTCTTAAATTAAAAAGAAATGACTCTTATAACGATTATTGGTGCATAGCAAAAGATAGGCTTCATTTCAAACGTGTGTATATAACTTATTAACTTATTGAGTGTAAATAACAAAAATATTTTACATTGATAATGTTTAAATATATTTATATTGTTAAATATGTAAATTAATAATATACCAATATCCTTTTCGGAACGGAACTCCATCTCAAAAACGCTTACTTACTCTATAGCGCGTGTTCGAATCCCATCAATGTTGTTTTAGTGATTATATTGAATATGATTATAGACAAGGGTCTTGATAATGGAACCGCTAAATTTTACCGGTGTGTAATCTCTCATCAATCACTAAGACAATCACTTAGACAACATCAGTGGATTCGAACACGCGCTGTAGAGATAGTAAGCGTTTTTAAGATGGAGTTCCGTTCGAAAATGATATATCCAATTTAATGTTTAGTTTGAAAAAACGTTTTGCTGAGCATAATGTACAGTGCTACTTCCCTTGATTTTCAGGATTAAGTCAGAGAAAATAATTTAAGGATTAACGTTAATCCCCAGTTTATATCTTCGGACCATCATAATCAAAAAGTAAAAAAAATGAAATAACGTTTTTTAATCCAAATCTGATTTCAGCCTTATCCGTAAAGTAATAATAAGATTAATGGTATTATCGTGTAAACGGATCTAAATGTTAAAGAGGTGATTCTAAACCAAATTAAAAAATCATTATGTCACCCGCGTTTCGCCGAATTTGAACATTCAACTTCAGATTTTTCCGTTCGGCTGTGCAGCGCCAGATCAACTTTCAACTTTTTTTCGAGTCTTATACATAATGAGATCATCGTCGACCAAGTGACGATCAAATTATTTCTTAAAAATTATTTGTGCGTTTTTTTGGGAATTACAGTACTTATTTTGGAAAAAATCTCTAATCTCTTCAAAACATATTTCAGGCTAATCTTCAGAAAAAAAGACTTTTCTACAATTACGGTATAGTCAAATCTGCTGCGGAACATATAATATTGAAAAGGGTCTAAACAAAATTAATGTTGTTGAGTCTTCAAGTCTCTTGAGTTGGCTTCGCGCTGATTGGCCAACCAATCACATTTAACCTTAGGCTTAATACCTTATGTTTTCATCGTTCAAATAATAATGTATTTATTTTAAAGAATTTTTTTAACATTAGCGAGAAAATTATTCTGACTTATCACACTCAAGACCTAATTGGGTAGGTCCCTTAATGACAAACAAAGATAATTGGCATTTTACAATTGGCTTCACAAGGCCTGACGGCGGCTGGACCATCTTAACTGCGGTCTCACCCGAGTTTCAGACGTAAAACATCTCTCAAGAAATTTTATGATTCATAACTGATAAAAAAAGTCGACTGGAAATCTACCACGATATTACTTTTTCTTAAATATTGCGAGGAAATTGTGAGCGATTAAGATAAAAATACAAAAAAGATGATACGACAACTTTAGATTAATAACAGTATGTGAGTTTTTTTGCTCGAGAAAAAATATAAATGTCTCGAGATTGATTTATAAGAAGCCAATGAGCGCAAGCTTGAAAATAAGATTGTCAAAAAACCTTAAGTTTTTATTAACAATTAGGATCTGCTTCATACAGCCTCATGTAGCTAAACTAATGATCAATGTTTTGACAAAATAAATGGTTGCGGCGGATTTGTCTATCGAGCGTTCAAATTCTATTATCCTTTAACACCTTTCGCTGAATCTGAGAGATGTGGGCTGAAAAGCGGCCTCATTAGTGCGCTAGGAGGGTCTGAGGAGTGTCAGGATGGGCTCCCTAGCCGCTTTTCAGCCTACATCTCTCAGATTCAGCGAAAGGTGAAGGGATATCCAAGATTTATAATCCATATAAATGTATAACGTAAAATATCCTCAATGAACCTTAAAATAAAATGAGGTGGATACAGTTTATAACAAGGCAGTAATTATCGAATGCAACCTTGTCCAAAAGCAACATTTTTTTGACCAAAAATTTTTAAAGCCAAATACTCTTTAATTTAAACTAAGGTATGGTCCATACGGTGGTTCTTAAAATTCTAGCATGGTTAATTAAAGTTAGAAGTGAACCCTCAAATAAACAAAATTAAAGAGACATAATTTGCCATTATATCAAAATAAAAGCCAAAATAGTTAGACGGTCTTTTAATTGAGCCATTTTTCCGCGACATCCCGAAAAAACCCGAAACTTATACCAGAACTGTTTTCAAACTTTACCGGTCTGAATAAATCAGTGTACTCAGGAGCTAGAATATAACTGGAAGTGATTTTGAACCTTTTTTCACGAAATATATTTTTCAGATAATAAGCTTATTTTGTAATTGTTCATTGCTTTTTAATTTTAAAGCTTATCCCCAAAAAAATCAAAAAAATTCAATTTTACTCAAAAAGTTTTGAATTTTTCAAAAAAATTTCTATATCCCTTTATCATTTTTTGTCAGAATGCGTAGCCACTTACTCCTTTAACGTGTGATTTAAGTTGTGGCTACGCATTCTAACCAAAAAAGTGATAAAGGGATTGGCATCTCAGAAATTTTTTCCAAATAGATGCAGAGCGTATGATTTAAGAAGAATGCTTTTTCAAACGTAAAATCAAATATTGGTTGATCAAAATAATATGAATGTAGAAAACCATTCACGTGAGGCGTTATTAAACAATTAAGGAATGGAAATTATACAAAACGAATTTTTCGGCTAAAGAATTTGGCTTATTGTCATAAAAATTATTTTATCCCCTTGCCAAATTGCTCCAAAAAATGTCAAATGGACTTGATAGCTCATACTGGTATGGCTAGGATTATACCCATCGGGTATACTGGGAGCACTATTGCAAAATAAAAATTGCCAGAGAAAATTATTTAGGCTCATGGGGTGAAACTTTTCTCAAAAAACGAATCAGACAGATAAAAAATTTTTTGAGCACCTCAGTGATCACAATTTGATAATTAAAAATACTCTTCGAGCTTTGTAACGCACTTTGATGAAATATTTGTCGTTATTTGTTTTCAAATTGGAAGAATCGGGTTATAAAAACGGTAATCTTCAGTTTCCAAAAAAAAAATTTGAAAAAACAATTTTTGAAATTAGAAGAAAAAAAATTTTGGTCAATTTTGACGAAAAATGCGTAGGCGGAAGAGTTGATAATCCAAAAATTCAAAAGCCTGCCAAGTTTGCTCAATAAATTTTTGCTTTTTTCGCAGGCAAAATTTTCCTGCTTACTTTCAACCGCATAAAACCTTAAGGAAAGATTAAAAGGCTACAAAATCTACAATTTAAACTTATAAATGCCATAATTTTATTAAATTTTTTAATTGCCAAAATTTCTCTTAAATCTGCGCTAGTTATTTCATACTAATCATTCATAAACTTTTAGTATAAAAGGATAGTTTCAGCACCCGGGTAATAAGTTATACCGTATAATCCTATGTATGGGCCATACAAACACCCCTTGTGACGTTTTTTTTATAAATTTGATCAATTTTTTCTTAATTTCGGACTTAAATCATCACGATTTAGTCGCGCTGACGTGGCTTAAACACCTTTAATAGATTTTTTCAAGAACATTATTCAATCAACATGTTCCAGTAATTTATTATTTTCTAGGGGTTACACATTCACTGAAACATCTTAAATCGATCCAGATTTGGATATTACCATGAGGACAGTTTCAGATGAAATCAAGACTCAGTTAAAAAAAAAATCGGATCACTCACATCTGACATTTGAGTAATATATTTACTAATTTTTTCATTTATTTCAAAAACTTATACTCTAAAAAATGCCACTGTCAATGGCAAAATTAAATTTTTAATATTACTTGAAAATATTCTGGATAAAGTCGGCTTATATTTTTTAAATTTAATATCTTGTAATTTGACCTTTCAAAGAATCCTCAAAATTAAAGTTTTTTACATTTTGAAATATTCTTGATGTGCATATTTAAGATAAATCTTATATTATATATTATTATAACTCGTAGACTCGATTTCCGGCAAGAAGTGACGCATTCCACCATTTAATCGCATTTTACGGACGCTTAAACATTAATGACTAGATCAGTTATAAAGTTATCGATTAATTTTAAGACAAATGACATTTGTGCCGTTTTTTTTGAAATTTTTACTGTAATTACAGTACTTATTTTTCTTCAAAAATAATTTCGAATCACCAAATAAAACCTTTCATCGTAATCAGAAAAAATTCTCAGTCTTTTTTTCCATTTACACAAAGCCCTAAAATAATCACGTGACCGTATATTTATGAATAAAGTCGGTCAAAAGTACTGTTTTTTCAAAAAATGTTTAAATCACTTTTTGAAAATAAGCGCAAGGATTTTTTTGAGTTTTTAAGACTTTCTCCATTACAACCAAGTTCAAACCAACGATCACGTGACTTTCAAAGTAGAAATTAAGATTTTGGTTTCAAGAACACAAATAGTACCAAATACGAGCCGGAAAAATGTTGGGCTAATAAAACCACTAACTTAGAAGAGTTTTGAACATAATGATATTTTCAAAAGACGTCAATGATCTTATTTTTCGAGAAAAAAAGGGATCTTATTGTATGACACATTCAAAACCTTATTTTTGAATTATTTCGTCACCGTGATTTTAATCGACTTGGTGTTAATGAGAAAAAGTCTTAAAACGTTGAAGTGCATATAATTAATGTTTTTGACGTTATTCGAGTACTTGTTTTCAAATTACCGTATATGGGTAAATCGGTATTCAACAAAATACCTTCAATTTCAAGTTCATCTTAGAGAACCTTGTAATACTTAAAAGAATCAAAGAGGCTCAACCTTTTGATAAATTATTAGCAACTATGGGTCAAATTATGACTGAAAAGGCACGCCAGACAGCAAAAAAACCCCTTTAATGTGATGATTTTGATCTTTGAAACCTTTAAGTACATAATTGCCCAAAGTTGCTAATATTTCATGAGAAGTCGACCCTTCCGATTATTAGTGGTACTATTAAGTTTTAACATGAACTTGTTAATTGACCTTGACCTTGAAACGAGAAATAAATATAATGCAAACAACAATTTCAAGAGGTTCATTTTACTAGAGATGTTTGTGGGAAAACATATAATTTATATTAGGAACGAGCTATAGCAAATTCATTTGAAATTAAAATATAAAGTAGTTTCAAAGATAAAAAATATAAAAAGTGTATAAGATGTATGCTTCTATTATTGCCACTTTTGTGTGTAACTAGAGCTAATTTTCTACAACTTTTTTTTGTTCTTATCTCATTAAATGCCTTTAAATCTCGTTTATTTAGTTTTCTTAATTGTATAAGGCAAAATTGGCCTGGAATATGCATTTAAGTTTTGAAAAATGTATTGTTGATAATGATAACTTTCTATAATATGGCTATGGCCGATTTATTAGAGAATGGTCACTAGTTGCCGAAATCGAGGTCTGGTTGCAGTTTCATGTTCTAAAGTCTACGAGTTAAGCAACGTTTCGATAATTCATTGTCGAAGCTAACAATACTATTGTAAGCTCAGAAAAGTCTACAGTGCGGAAATCTAGAGTTCTTGACTTTTTGCGTAAAAAATGAAAATGTGGGCAACTAAGCTACATTTTTTAGGAACCACTTTAAAATAGTGAAATTTTTATGTGAAACAATTTTTTCATTTAGTGAGCGGAAGATGTTATCCGATGAGATATCGATTTGGCATCAACAAAGACCTTGGAATGATCAGAAGTTTTTTTTCAATTTTAAAAAGTGTGCTATATTAAAATTTATAGCCCTTACTTTTTAATGAACGTTGAAGTAGATTTAGGAGGATATGAATTTTGTTTTACAGTAATTTTTTGACATAACAGGGCAGCGGCTGAATGTGATAGTTAATTTTTGTTATGCAACGAGAAAAATTGTTTATTTTCATTAGCTTTTTTCTAAAAGTACATTTTGTTCTTCCGACCGCATAAACATTTACTACATAAGCAAGAAAACTGTAAATGAGTGGTGACTAAGTTCAGTTGTTAGTATAGTAACTGGTTTGTATGTTGGACAAAATATTTGCTCAATTGTCATAATTTTAAAAATGCCAAATCTTATAATTAAATTCGTATAATTACTTTTAAGTTGTGAAGCTAAATTCTCAAATGATATTTTGAGAGTTTGTGTTAATCAATACAAAAAATTGAAAGAGATCTTCAGGCGTGGGGTTTTTTAGGTGAGGCACAAAAACGGCAAAACTTTTCATCCAGTATTTTCCGGAAAACTGTTTCTCAGAAAATTTTCCTTAAGAAAATTCGGAGCGTCGTCTAGAAAAAGGTTCATATTTCGAGCAAGCTTCTGCTTAGAATGATTAGAGCTGTAAAAAAATATTAACTGGTGAATCAATAGTCTGCATGTGATAGCTGTTTTATAATTGCTCATAAAGTGTTATATTCCTGCCTTTCTTGAAAGGTTTTTGAACGGGAGCGTGCTTTCCGAACCCCAATGGGCCCATCGACTTTTTTTGTCCTCCCCTATACTTTGTTAAGGTGGGTGACGGAAACAGCACGCCCGTGCTTTCTTACCCAAATTGTCTGAATGAAAGAAATGTTTGTGAAAAACGCAAACGTCATGATTATGTGTAAATTAGGGGGTGAGGAATTCCACCGACTGCACTTGAGCAGACAGTCAGGGTCGACATAACGTCTGGCCCATAGAGTACGTCAGTAACCGGAGACTTATCTGCGAAAGGCTTATTTTCATGCACTGAATTTGTGACCCACTTGGAGGCTCAAATTTTTTTTCAATGGGTCACGGAATCATTCTTCTTAAGAAAGTCTTCACTCCTCATAAACTCAATAGAATCCGGCTGACAGGTGGTTGTTTTGCAGATGAGTCTCCCTGGTACTGACTCTGACGCTTAATGCGCGGCATAAGTTATGCCATTCTGTGCTTTTCAGTGCAAGTCGTGAAATTCTAAACCACCCTAATGACGCATAACCATTGACATGCGTTTTTCACCACGCACATATGTTATTCAACCAATTTGGGTAACGGAAAAGCACGGGGTGTGCCTTTCCGTACCGGCAAATTGGTCTGAATAAAAAAATATATGCAGAACAATTGGGACGGAAAGCACGGGCGTGCTTAGCGTATCCAAATGGTACAATAAGACACGACTCTTTGGAACCATAGCGGCCATTTATAAAAAAATTGTTTTGACGATACAAAGTCAATTATTTAGCTAAAATTCAGACCTTTTTTTTTATATTTGGTCTTCAGCTAATTTATGCTTCTATAATATCCCATCATGTGAGCCTTTTGTATTTAGCTAAGTAATCACGCAAAGCGTGTTCACGAATAGAATTGGCTTTTGTCCATGAGTGTCCTTTATGCACTGATCGTTCTAAAGCAGCCTTTAAAGAAGATTGCCTATCCATGAATGCTATGTGCTCCCCATTAACACACCACTTGACTTGTTTTGGTACCTTACCAATTTGGCTTTCATAATTAATTTCTTTCAAAAATATTTTTTTTTTTCAAAACACTTAATAAAATTGTTTAAATTCAGCCATAAGCTCCGGGCGTGGCAATAAGTAACCTTTTGAATTCCTTTTCTTGTTTGACGAAATTTTTCAAGGGTCTTCCTTCAAAATATGAACATTTAAGAATGTGAACTTATTGTGCAGAGGATTGTTACTTGTAAACATAGAGAATATCAAATATCTTATGATAATTTATTCTTTTATTTTTTACCTATAGGTCGCCCATTTGTGCTAAAAAACAGTTTCACTTTTTTTTCTAAGAACAAATA
>SCLH01002279.1:28956-51943 GCA_004367855.1 Oikopleura vanhoeffeni
CCTATATACCAATTCAATTCTAAAATCCGAAAGTCATTAAATATTCAAAAAATTTTGGTGAAATTCGAAAAAAACATATGTTTCCGAAAAATCAAGAAAAAATTACTTTGTTGAACAAGTATCATCTTTGATCTCAAATACACGAAAACGTAAAGTTTTTAAACTTTTGAATATTTTATTCATCTTTTGTTGATGTTACTCGAGCCATAATTTCAGAGGTACACTACGATTGAAAAAACATGTAAACATTTGTAACATGGATAAATAATGCTTTTTTTGACAAAACCGTTTCGGCATAAATATCTGTGCAAATATCACAAAGTGTACGATCGAGAACCTCAAAAAAAATTTGCATTTTTTAAGTATAAAATCGCATTTTATGAAAAAAGTAACTTCCATGAAAATTATTCAAACAAACAAAATGCGCCTAGCCAAACGTAATCCAATAATACTGCATGAAAGTATAGAATTAATTTCATTTTGAAACACAGATGAAATTCCGTTTCGGTTTCTAAATTATTTTATTTAGAAGTCAAAAACTGAATATTTTTTTATCAGCTACAAGAACGGAATAAAACTGCAAGATACGATATACGAAAATTGACCGTGTTTACAATATACAAACAATTTCATTAGACTTATTATAAAATTTTGAAATCACGGAAACGTGAAATTACATATTCAAAAAATTTAAGAACCCCGCCAAAAATGTTTGTTCAAGGTGAACAAAAAATGTCAAAGACCAGAAAAAGTTCAAGACAAATAGATAAAAATATTTTAAATCCAACTTAGAAAAATTTTCATTTTATTCAATCATGTTACATATTATTTTATATAAATAATATCCGATATTAAAATACCATAGTTTATTTCAAAAGTTATTTTTTGGTTTGAAAAGACGATTTGAATATAATTGTTTAAAAAAAAATTCGAAATAAAGGAGTATAATGACTCAATCATTGAGAGCTTAACAACCGGGGGGGGGGGGGGGGGGGGGGGGGGGGGGGGGGGGGGGGGGGGGGGGGGGGGGGGGGGGGGGGGGGGGGGGGGGGGGGGGTGTAACAGCTCTCAATTTGATGCGAAACTCTGTTACAGAAAATAACCCATATCGTCGCGAATACCACCGAATTTGCGGAAAACCACGCAATTTACGATTTTAGTTAATTCCTGTTAGAGCGACAACACGCTTTTTTTTCATTTCTGAAACAAAAAAAAATTTATTTCTATCCCCATATCGCCGAAAATAGCTCAATATCAGCCAATTTTTTAGAAATATTGGGGCCTCCCTGTTTTGAAAAATGTTAAAAAAGTATGGTTTAAATCTACAACCCCGTTTAATCGTTGGTATAAAGATATGGTTAATCGTTTTTACACTTCAAATGTTTTAAACCACACAAGATGTTCAGTTGCGTTAAGAAATAATATTATACTTTGCTAATTGGATATAATCAGAAATGGCGAAAAAACTTAAACAAAGGTGAAGTTTTACCGTCAGTCAATGAGCCACAAAAATATCCCTAATCCACACTCTCATCGTTTCTCATATAAACTTTGTAAATCACGTTCATTCGTGTTAATCTTAAACTCAAACCATTTGTATATAAAATGCTATTGTTGCTTAAGCTGACGAAATTATAATCTGGTCTGCAAAAGTAATTTTTTCAGAATACGTAATTAACACAAACATTGTTAGACTAATCATTACATAGAAAGCGCGTATACAAAAATTAATTGATCCCAAACAGGGAAACAGCTCCTTGGGGTACTCAGATTGAAAGTAAACAAATTAGTTTCTAAAAATTTCCAAACCATTTTTTCCCAAATAAAAACTTTCAATTTGGATTTGTAAAAACTAATATTTTTCGTTTTTTCAATTGGAAATGTTAGTTTTTGCCGTTGAAATCGACGGTTTCTGATAAAAGAGGAATTTTACTCGAAAAATTAAAAAACCATAGCGGCTTGAGAGCAAAAAATGCGAGCCAAATCTTTAGCACGATTAAGAAAACAAAAAATTTACTTAATAACCACCACTAATATGCCTTGGTGATAAAAAACGTCCTCAAAAAATATTTTGTTTGTCGTATAGATAGGTGTTTTGAAATTTTTAGAATTAGAGATTAATCGCAAAGATTCCAAGCTGGTTTTTTTCGCTGTTGTCCCTATGGTGTTGCACAAATTCCTTCATCTTTTTTAAACAGAATTCTTGATATTTTTGAGAGATGTTAGAAAAAAGTTTTATTGTCAAGAAATTTGAAATTTTTTTAAATCTCAGATCCTGTTCTATGAGTGAAGACTTGAAACTTGAAAAATTTCATCGTTGAAATGACTAACACATCGAAACGGTACATAAAATAATTATGTTCGTTAAATAATTTTAGAAAAAAAAGATGGTTTCAAAAAAAAAAAGTATGGTTAAAAACGTATGTTTTGCTTGTAAACAAAAAAATTTGGGTACCCTTGCAAAGTTGTCCGAAATGGTGTTTTTTGCTCACCTTCATCTAACATAAAAAAAAATAGTTCCCAAAAATGTCGACAAATGTCTGAACAAATCTCATTAAAGGGGGGGGGGGGGGGGGGGTATAAATGATTATGACAATCGGTCAAGAAGGTTGATTCGGTGTAGTGACCTTGGAAACATTACCACAAGCTGGACAAAAAGATGCGTTAAGCGATTCATGTGAAACAAAAGCTGCTATACGAAACTCTAAAAACTGCGGAAATTTTTTTTCGAGAAATTTGCGGTTTTCGTCATTAAAATGATCATTTCAATATTTCAATATGTTCTGTTAAATTAGCCTAGGTTCTTGAACGCACAAAAATAATTCACAGGTTGATTGTGCGCAAGGTAACCGCTTTTTTATTTCGCAATTTAAGTTCAAACACGATAATAATGTATCATACGATGTACTTTAACAGCTAGCTGTCCTGAAAATTTTGACAAAAAATTTTATTTCTTGCCTTTTTGCAGTGCTAACACTCGCCCAATTCGATTGGTGATGTTAAACCAAAATCAAAGATCGTAAATTTCGGGCATTTCAGTGTCATAGTTTATTGCGGATTTACAACTATGTTAATCCAAATATATGTCTATATCATTAATTTTTAAACATTATTTCATTAAATTTTTTTTTCGTTTTTGAAAATAAACAAGAAAAAAATAAAATGGTCAAAAATTACGTTTTCATATATCTCGAAATTCCCAGACCAACAAACACAATTAATGCTGGTGGTCTTATTTCAAACTAGATATCAATTTACAACATCTACTCAACTGTTTGTGAACAAAAAAATCAGCCACTACCGTTATATACGGTTAATAGGACAAAAGTCCGTCAGATTCAATCTTATTTTGAAACTGAATTCGAAAGCCAACTAAAAAACGATAAAATAAATTTGAAAATATAATGACTCAAAGTAAAATTTAACACTGAAATTTGCGTGCTCATACGGAAAGTGATTGTGTTAATTTAAATTTTAGTTCAATTTGATTGTTGAATTTAAACAATTAAGTGAAATTTGACTTCTTATTATAAATCCAATTTTTGGTAAATTCTGTATCGCCCCTATAAAAAGATCCCGACGCTAGCAACTTGTCGGCCTTAAAAAAAGCTATTCGTCTGCCTACGCACACCAACGCGCAAAGCGCAATAAATGACACCTCTTTGCGGGATACACATTGAGGGGTTAGTAATCCGAATGTTGTTTAAGCTTTGGGGTGTTCTCCGCGGGAGATTGAAACGCCCCTTAAATTAACTAACACAAGTACGGCGCGCTGATTTGTTAAAGCGTAATCTCCTCGGGGAACAACCCAAAAGCTAAAAGCACATTGGTAGAATACCAGTATATGCTTCATTATCACTTATCATGTTTTTGGTCTTTGAAAATCGTCAAAAAACACTAAATTATAACATATAACCGTTCACATAATAAAGTTAGTATTTTTGAAAATAAAGCGTTATTTTAATCTTTAAAAAAACCCCTTAACTAATATTTTTGAAAAATGTGTTGATTTAGACGGAAATAATGTAAACCAGCCTTATCTTGACAATCAACTTGACCACCTACAAGCTTTTATCCAGCAAACTTGAAAACCGGTCAAAATGGATTCTCGTTGTCAGTTTTCCTTAAATTTCAATTTGTTTATTCATTGATATTTTGAAAGTTTTGGTTTTTTTGAAAACCAAATATTTGCTGTATTTTATTTTATCATGTATATTTGAGGAGATACGTTCGTATAGAACGGCCAAAGAATTTTCACAAGAACAATCCTATTCAATTCTCAAAGGGTTCCCACAGAAGTACATAAAATTCTGGTCGCTAAATCGGTTAATTTTCTTTTAGGTTTTTCCCATAAATCATTAATATCCGAGCTTTTGGTATCACCGCGGCTAGATTTGTTTTCTAACTTTTTTCCTGCTCAAAGAAGAATTTTTTTTCTTAACAGGGGTTAATTTTTTTTAAGCCCAACCATCATTTTGTTTCAATAGGTGACTCAATAGTCACTGCAGGGATCCGGCAAAACTGGATTGGATCGTATGGAATATTGCGAGTCGGATTGGACATCGTATCGTTTACAAATGTTTTAGAAATAAATCGAATATTTAACCGATATGGTCATCGAAAAAATCGTATTGGATCGGATCGGTACCGTCCGATCAAAACAGTTAAAATTTAACACTTTTCGATACGGATACGATCCATCCAGTTAAAATTCACCCCCTTCGATAACGAATCCGATCCATCTAGTTTATTCACGCCCTCCTCGATCCGATCCGATCCAAAAACGATTTTTTTTTTCTTCATGCGATCCTGAGTCCGAACTATCGATCAAATTAATTTTGGGATAATTATCAAATGATTTCAAAAGTTTAGATATGTTTTGAACTGGTCAATTGTTTAAAATTTCACAGAATTATGTTTTTGGTAACAAAAATCAGTTCTTATAAACGCATTCACTTTTCAAAAGTCAAAGAAAATACCAAATTTAAAAAAAAGAAATCAAAAGTTACTGATATAATTTTGGTCATGAAGACGAAAAAAAGCCAATCAGTTATTAACCGATAATTTACCAGTTTTAACCAATCTCTAAGAGCCGATACCTTTTGGCGGCCCGATAATCAAGCACACCCTTGCCTTTAATCATAACAGGAGACGAATCACGAAGACCAAAGATTAGTGGCGAATCGAACACGCACTAATAGAAGATAGTAAGCATTTTTAAGATGGACCTTAGTTGGGAAAAAGATTAATATACTTGCGAAAATTTCGAAATTTAATTCAATAATTGTTATCCACAGATAATTTGCCTATTTCCGTTTTTTCCATAATAATTTCCTGAATTAAACTTGCTGTTTTATCACTAATTACATTGTTAGGCGTTTTCCAGCTAATGAGCACTTCATTTGAGCTTGCCTCGAGTCATTTTAGAACTGGGGTTAAGCAAGGGTAGGGTCGACACTAGGGTTCGACATATGGGTTTATCGAAATATAGATTGCGAGAATTTCTGAATATTTTGAAGAAAATTGAAAAAGAAGAAATTGACGTAAAAGTCACAAAAATTAACCATTTTAAAGAAAAATCGAATACTCGAGAACAGCTGACTAAAAAATTGTTTTTTTTCGATCAATTATAAAACTTTATTAAAAAGATTGTTTTCAAATATTGTATCGAAGAGTTGTACTGCCTAGTTTTTCTGGCATTCCAAAAATTCGGGAAAGACCCGCCGACCTAGTTGATAACTGTGATAACCTCACAAGCTTTAAACTTTACTAATCCGGAAAATATATGACCACGCTCAGCCAAAAAAATAGAAATTTGCACTGATCTTTATTGAAAACTTCAAGGCTTCCTTTTAGATGTAAATCGCCAAATTTGAAACTTATTTCCCCAAAATTATTAATCCCGTAAATCGGTCCCGCCTTCTAAAAAGTTTTTAACCCTGTAATCAACCCTGCTTGCTAATTTATAATTAAGATTGAATGGTCATTCGATTGACATGACTTCGATTTTCGCTTTTTCTATTTTTCTGAAAACCAAAATGACTTTGCTTTCAGAAGAAACGTTTGACCGTTCAGGAGAACGGAAGGTTTTTTAAAATTTTATTATTTAAAGATTAGAGCCCATATTAAAAGCTTATTAAGGTATATTTACTTAAAGATACTGTTTACAGATTGCCTTATCTGAAACAAAAATTTTTTGCTGACACCAAGAGCCCATTTCTGAAAATAATTTTGATAGCTTTTATGTTTTTAAAAAAGTTTTTAAATTTTAGCTATTATTTTTTTTAATTTTTTTCAAAGTAATAGGATAATTAATTTTCTAAAACTCCAATTTCTGACCAATCAAAGATGTATTCTGAAAATTCGTATTTCACTTCGCGGAATATTTTCAAAAATTGAAACTTGCCCAAAAAACAAAAATTTTGATTCTAATAGTCGTTATGGAGCGAAAAAATCAAAGAAAATTGAAATAAAGTTACAGAAGCATGATTTTTTGACGTCATAAAAGGCTACTACTAGCTACTAGTAGCCTTCTGGTTAAAAAAAAATCAGACACGGGTCATTGGTAGTTAAAAGTAACCTACGTACGAAAGACCTTTTCCAAAGCCAGTTACCTCAACTGCATGGTACAGCCTGAGTTTTCTCGTTCACTGCGTTTTTTTTATTCGGACGGGTAGACAGACGTATTAATTTCACCCCGATTTCAGATTATCGACGACTCATTTTGACCCATGATTTACTGCTTTTTTATCCACCGCCCGCGTTTTTTTATCCACTCCATGCGTTTTTTTATTTATTCCTTTGTGTATAAATTTATCAAGTTTTTAATTATAATGCACACTTCAAAATGGCTTTATATTTAGCTTTATAAATATCTGATTTTGATTGGTTGTCAATTTCAAGTGCAAGTTGGCACTTCCGATATTTTTAATTCAATCAGGGTTAAATTTTTATCATATGATATTACTATTCGGTAGCAAACTATAATTTGCTATTTTTAACCCGTGTACTCAGTCTTTTAACACCTTCGAAGTCTTTTACCCGAAAAGTAATTTATCCGTGGATAGTAAAGGTCGTCAATTAACCTTTTAAAGCGTCAAGATTGCGCGTCTAAAACAGCTCCAAGTTCAACCCAAGTTCAAATTATAATTTCGTGTTAACTCACTTTTGACATTTTAGACGAAAAAAAGGGGCTTGTTCCCGAAATTCAGGCTGCATTTAACCCAAACTCACGAATAATCAGATTTAAATAATAATCTAAAACTAAATACCCAAAAGTTTAAACTCTTGAAAAATCACTGATTATCAATTAAAATTCCAATAAACTTTGTTCTTTATAATGGATTTATTAGATGTGGACGAGAACTTATGTCGGGGAGACCCCCAGCACCCCTTAAAATTTGTAATGTGGGCGAAGCTCAACGTGAGGGACGACCCCCAAAGCTCTCCCAATTGCACGGTTGTTAGGAGGTTTTATCAATATGTGTGTTAACTCACTTTGACATTTTAGACGAAAAAAAGCTTTGTCCCCGAAATTTCATTGCTGCATTCAACCAAACTCCACGTTTTTTCAGATTTGAACAAGTAATCTAAAGCTGAATACACAAAGTTAAGATTCTTGAAAATCAGTTGATATCAATAAAATCATAATTTTGTTGTTTAGGAGGTATTATATATTGTGGGCGAGACTATATGGGAGAAGATCCCCAAGCCCCCCTTTAATTTGAAAATACTGTGAGAAACGCATATTTGATTGAGAACAAGAATATCAGCATTTTTCAGGACAGAATTCTTAGTATTTTCAAAAAAATTGAAATTTAGATTTTGGCCTTCTACTATTTTGACCTTTTACTGTCAAACTAAAATTTCTAGGAAAATTAACGTTATCTGGTTTAGATGGTAACGTGTAGTTGTGAGTGTTAATAATCTCTTTTACCGAGTGTTTTTTTTGAGTGCTTACCTCAGTCAACAATTTTAACTCTATATTAGTTCCTAAAAAATCATTTTTTTCATAAGATTTCAATATCATTTTGTTTTACTAGGAACTACTGGTAATCGATATCAGTTATTTCAACAAATATTTTTTGTTTATTTGTAAGAGAAAATTAAAAAATATGATATACCATGTAAATAGAGTGGCGTCGAGATTTGAAGTGATTTGAAAATATACTATTCAACAATAGGTACTAAGTGTTTTGCTTCAATTTTCTGTCTCAACGAACTGAGAACTCACGCCGAGATATATATCAGTTTAATATGGTAATAAGAACGAGTGTTTTCGTTTTATTTTGAAAATATCAATTATATCATGTTCCTCGAAAACTATTATATTACGCATTCAATAATTTTTCAATTATATGATCATGAAATAGAACTTTATGGTATTTTTCCGATTAATTTAGGCGTTTTATTTGTTTATAAATATCAATCATTTCGAATAATAATTATTTTTGAAATAGTTATTAGTTTGTCTGTACAGTAAGATTGAAATAAAAATACTGTTGATAAGTATGTGTGGAAGAAAACTGCGACTGAATAACGCGACGCATTTCTAGATATGTCGCTCGTCTAACTACCTGAGATTTGAACCGTTATCCAAAGCTATCTCTCCTGCCCATATCTATTCCCATCACAAAATCAGTCTTGTATAAAAAGCCACCGTTCTGTTTACAGAATATAATTTCTGATAATTTATTGTTTATCAACTCAACAGAATATTTTGTGATATTGACACAGTATTTTAAAATGAATTGCTTTTATTTTCTCTCTCATTTAAAACAAAGCGATCATAAAAAAAATAATTTAAAAAAATTTAAAAATAAAATTAGATAAATCTTGAAACTTGTTAAAAAAGCACATCTTTTTAAATATTAAATAAATCGAAACGTTAAAGAAAATTTTTTTGTTATAATTATGAACCAAAAACAAATAATATTTGCCTAAAAAAATTGAGACTTGATACTTTTTATAATCACATTTTCAAAATGATAAATAAATCGAAACGTTAGATTAAAATAATGTTGTTAAAAAATTAAAGGAAAAATTCCTTCGTTTATTTTTTGTATAATGAGATAAAATGTAAGATTCATTTTCGTTGGCAACAAAATAAATATATATTTTTAACTCCATATTTGCGCTCCATTAACTACTGCAAATAGTTGTGGTTGAAAACGTTTTATCTCAAAGTTATCAGAACGTTTTGAAGAAATGTGAAATGGTATGCTTAATTTTCTAAAATTAATTTCTACTCCGAAACGGCCTCAAAGCTAGATAATATTGTTGGGCATATTAACAAAAAATGTAGATAAAAATCAAATAAAATTTTAATATTTGAGTAAATAATTAATTTAAGGGCTTTGAATCTATTAAATGTGTAATTTTTTTTTTTGAAATTATCCTTAAATTTGTTTTCTTAGCAAAAACAAGAAAATCGCACTGACTTGGAATCCTACGCGTGAATTTTAAGTTAAGTCCAGACTTGAGGTGATTTGAGGCTAGAGATAAGCCTTTGGTATAAAGGGATGTTTTCGAATCACCTCAATCTCGCCTCAAGTTAAAACACGTATTTTTTAGAGAATGATTTATTTTGCCAAATGTCAATCAAATATCCCGCCTATGCGTCGTTTTTTATCTCACTTACAAGAATAGAAATCCTGTGATTCATTGGTCCTGTGATAAAATCCTGTGATTTCATTGGTCACTTTCTCTATTGTGACGAAGTGATAAAATACGACACATAGGCAGGATTTTCGACATATTTTGATGATTTTTGAAAGAAATTCAGTTATAACATGAAAAATATAGACAAATTTTTTTGTCTACTTCTAAACCTGTCGCACCTAATTGAACTACCACACGAAAAAATTCCCACACTTCTGTTCTTTAAGATTTAACGCATTTTTGGGTCACAAGAACCGCGGTCTTTGTGCGGTCTCATTACAGTCTTCAATTACATTGAGTGGTTATAAGTGGCCAACAAAACCCAGCCGAGAGGTTAGTAATAATATCAACGTCAGCACCCACATGTATAATTGATCTAAACTTGACGCAAAAAAAACCGCGGTTACGGAAACTAACCACGGTTCTTACCGGCTTTTGCAACGAAGTCATATTTATTTTGTTAATTGTGCTTTTCTACGATAATGGTTGGCAGGCAATCAATTATATTTTTTTTTTGTTTCTTCCAAATTTATTTTAGCAGAATAATATCTATACCGTAGTTAACAGAAAATAAAGTTTTTTCGTAATTATTTTCTCGAAGAAAAAATTATGACGGTCAAAAAATATTTTTTAATCATCAAGATATATAAATTCATCTTTGTAGATTCACTTCCTAGAAAATTTAACAAAAACTATATAATGTATAAAATATTATCAATTAAAAAAATATAATCGATCAAAACAAGAATATTAATCGATAAAACAAAAAATTTATGAAATATAATAAATAAAAGCACACACCGGCTTTTTAGAGAAAAATATTGGTTTTCAATGAAATTTTTGCAATAAAATTATTTTCAATTTTTAATACATAAATTAGAAATTTATAAATTTTTTGCAAGAACAAATTATCTGCCAAAAAAATTCGGCGATATCGGCACTTTTGTGCGATTGAGGACACAATATGAAGTTTTTTGTTCACAAATAGAAGAACGCGTAGGCGATCAAAATGACGTCATTATTTTAAAAGTTTTCACAATATTACAAGAGTTTAACAATGAAGTAGATCACAATAATGTGTACACATGTGTAGAATAAATACTCACCAAACGCAATCGATCAAAAGTTCGAAAAAGTTAATTTGAAGAAATTCAATCTTAGAAAATGATGTCATTCGTGACGCACTAGAAGTCATTCGTGATAGAAGTTTCGAGCGTCCTCGCAAATTTGGCGATATTGGCGTTTTCGGCGAAATAGGGGCGAAGAAAGAATCGAGCTAAAATCGTGAAATTGATTGGTTTTTTGCTGATATTGGGTAGGCAATATCCTTTTCCCACGGAACCCATCCAAAAACGTTACTACTCTAAGCGCGTTTCGAATTCCACAATGTTGTCTAGTGATTGCTGAGTACGATATAGCAAGGTCTGATAATGGGACCGCTAAAATTTATCGGTGCGTATCACAGAAGCAATCACTGAAACAATTACTTAGACAACATCAGTGGGATTCGAACACCCCCTATAAGATATCGTTTTGGAGATGGAGTCCGTTAGGAAAAGGATATGAGCCCCCCCTGTTATAAACAAACCTTAATTAATTACATAAAATTAAATCAAAAATTCAAACAAGTAAAAAAAGTTCAAAAATGAGCCAGAGTCATAAATTATGAATCTAAACAAAAACTGTCCGGACAAAGTAGGAACATGCCGTCACTCAATATGTAAATTAATTCTGATTGGTCAGGTTGTAGGGCCTTCCGCGTTAACCCAAAATTACGACACGTAAAAACCCACTAGTTCAAAAGTGGTCTGGTACTCACATTTTTTAGAAGTATTATTTCGATCATCAGCATTTTGAACTTATTGTTTAAATTTTTATTATTTGAAAAATAAAATAAAACATGAAATGTTTTTGCTGGATTTTGATTGGTCCGAAATAACAAACGCAATCACATTTTTTCTTCTGGTTTTGTAAATTTTGAAAACGAGAAATAATATTTCAAAGTTGAAGATTAAACCCAATCCGCACCATTGTGTTTCAAAACACAAAACCTAAAAAATTTATGCGCGATTGTTATTTTGGCCAGCGAATATCCGTACAGATTTTCAGAAAAGTTCCCTAAACTTGAAATTTTGATAATTTTAAGTGTTTTTCATAAATTCATTTGAAATCATTTATTTCCATATAAGGCAGCCTAATAAATTTCTAAGTTATTAATTTTCCCTGATTATTACTTTTTTGATTCAGCCTCAACAGAATGAATTTTACTTATTGGAACAAAGAGCCTTTCATCGAATTCAAGAATAATTTCAAAGTTTTTTTTTAAAACTGTGTTTCATAACACAGATTCGCAGGTAGCTCATAAAACATTAAAAAACTAAAGAATGCCAAAAAACGATCCGCTTAGTCAAAATTTAACAAATTAATTCGAGTAAAACACTACAGTTTCACGCTTAATTCATTGACAAAACCCCTGATCCTCACAAAGTTTATCAAGTGTAATCCGAGGATATACCAGGCAGCGAGTGACTATTAGCAAGGGAGATTTGCGCCAACACGAACGTTCAAGTATTTTAAAATAAGTTTAACATGGTTCAAAAAAGTTCACATTTTTTAAAAATAAAATTTAAAAAACTAATTATGTAACTGTATACCAGGAATGTAAAAGAATGGCTTTTGCATTGGTATCAAATTTCTTTCTGCGTAGGTTTAAGCAAAAGATAGGCAAAAAATGGGGATGGAGATATAAAATCAAATCGAGGATGATATTTTGTGGATAGTGCTCTGCTCCGCTCTTTTTTTGTTTTTTATCCTTTTTATACAAAAATTTCTATTGTTTTGAATAAAATATTTGAATACCCTCTGATTTATAACCTAAATTTCTTCTACATTTTCATGTAAAAATTTTAGGAGAATTTTCATCGATGAATTTATAACTGATTTTAGATTAAATTGGTCGGATTTGATACCGCTTTTTTTACATTATTTCGTAAATAATTTTTTAGTATTCATCAAGTGATCTTGTAAGATAAATCATGTCCAAATGGTCTGATTTTATACTCAATTTTGTTCTTAATTTTTATGCAAATAATTTGAAAGAGTATTACATTAGTGAATATTATCATCAATATATTTTGAAAATGCTTGGATTAGAAACTCAAATTTTTAATACTACTTTGTTAATATGTTTTTAACGTATTTTTATAACTTTAGCTCAGGCTTCCAAAAGGGATGCATCCCCGCCGATTTCCCATCCCTTTCCCTATCCCGTTTTTATCCGCCAAAACGGGATAGGGATGAAGGGATAGATTATCCCCTTTTATCCCGGTCTGGGACAGCCTATCCTTTTTTATCCCGAGTTTCCATCCCTATCCCTCTATGGCTCTAAATTTTCCATCATCCCCTCTATCCCCCTCGGTTTATCCCTTCTATCCTATCTCTTTTGGAAGCCTGCTTTAGCTTGTGAGAAATATTATTTTTAAAATGGTCTGATTTGATACTCATTTTGTTCAATATTTTCATGTCAAATTTTTGATACTATTGTAAGTTTAATTGATATGTTAAATCTTGAAAATGACTAGAATCAAAGATTTCGAACTTGATTAAATTCTTTACAGGAAGCACATATGGTCGTGAAAATCTACGTAATTTCACGATTTCTAGTAAAAAACTCCAGTGCCAACATCGCCGAATTGTGTACGTATTTGAGGTTAAACAGTATGTAAAAAATTGTTCGAGACCAAAAGCTTCCAATTTCCTCTGGATTGAAAGTAATTTCTTGCCAATTATAGGTTTGGTTCCGTAAGAAATTTCCCTCGAACAATTTTTTTACATACTGTATAACAAATTTATTTCGGTGCGTCATGAATGACATAATTTTTTAAAGGTTCCAATTCAACCTTTGAATATCTTAAATCCACTTTTTAAAATTTTTCCGTTTGGTCGAGTTCTTAATTCCACGGATTTTGTTAATTTACTTCATTTGAAACACATGTTTAAGTTCCTATGAAATTGATTATAATTTCAAAAGAATAACCTTATTCTTCATATATCGCCAAAAGTGCCGTATCGCCGGAAATGCCCAATATCGCCGAATTTTGGCGATATTGGGCCTCTCCCTTTATTTGATAATATGCCGTGATAACTGTTCAAATTCAGTTAAAACAGATTTTTTATTTTTGTAACTGAGGCTTAGATAAAATTTTTTTCGAATCTGAAACGTGCGCGGACCGGGTGCCTGGAATCAAAATCTTGACTATAACCTTCAATCATTTCTCAAAAAGTAGTCTCATCAACCCACTTTAAATTTGTTTACGTCATGTCTAAGTAGATTTCATAACCACCGAAATTACTCGCGATTAACGACGCATTCCAAAACTCTCAAATTACTGAAATTGAGACAATATTTCTACTGATAACTATACCGACTATGAATCAAAATATTTTAAACTGACAATTTTTTTTATTCATAATGATTTTTATTTTGAATTTCGGAAAATTTATTATAAGGAAAAATGTGGCACAAGATTATTTTGTCGCACTTGTGTTTTTTCAGTAAAAGCATCATAATTTATGATCCTTGTACTGGAAAACACACGTGTGTTGGTTCGAAAAAGTTTCGAGTCATAATCAACATATTCTAGTCAGTTATATGAGCAGTTGGCGTAGTGGTTAGCGCGACTCGACGATCGTCCCGTTACCTGGGTTCGACTCCAGGACTTCTCAAACATTTTTCTATGGTGATAACCCAACACGTGCGAGACAATAATCTTGTTCAGCATTTTTGCGTATTGGGAATTTTCCGAAATTCCAAAAAAATTTCAATGCAAATGAAAAAATTGTCAGTTTAGAATATTTCTCTCACTTCGTTTTACCAAATGAAAAAAATTATTCGAGAAATATTTTTTTACGTTATGATCAACATACATTATGTGACATAATTTATGTCGAATCATAATGCGACATTATAAATAGAAGTTCTACAGCACTTGAGAAATTATAACCACCAGCCGTTTTTAGCAAGATTTTGTGCACATCCGGAAATCTGTGGTTAACCACGACAGTATTTTCGATTTTACTGAAAATTTCGGATACGGGTTATACCGGAAGTTTTGATGTATCCTCCGAAATTCAGTATAATTTCTTAACGTCGTAATACAGTATTAAGTGATACTTAGAACTATTAAAAACTTTTCACATTTTTCACAAATATCAATGTATAAAGAATTGAAAATTCTCTAGAAAATTATATTTTTTATATCAAATGTATATTTTATATTACAATTTCATAATCAAAAATATTTATAATATTTAATATTATGAAAAAGTTGTTGTGAGGAGCGATTAGGCCGAGCGACTTATTCGCGCATTATATGCTAGAATGTCGGGCGACGTAGTGTAGTTGGTTGACACGCTAGAATCATGACAATAGAGCCCCGGGTTCGAGCTCCGGCTTGTCTTTCCCCCCATTTTCAGGAATTATGATACCTCACATTGTCGAAAATGTATTATATTTTTCTATTTTAATTTCAAAAATCGCTTAAATTATTAATTTTGATATCAACAATATATCTTATTTTATTATCGTGAATATACTAAAAAGTCTTCTTAAATTAAAAAGAAATGACTCTTATAACGATTATTGGTGCATAGCAAAAAGATAGCTTCATTTCAAACGGTGTATTATAACTTATTAACTTATTGAGTGTAAATAACAAAAATATTTTACATTGATAATGTTTAAATATATTTATATTGTTAAATATGTAAATTAATAATATACCAATATCCTTTTCGGAACGGAACTCCATCTCAAAAACGCTTACTAACTCTATAGCGCGTGTTCGAATCCCACTAATGTTGTTTTAGTGATTATATTGAATATGATTATAGACAAGGGTCTTGATAATGGAACCGCTAAATTTTATCGGTGTGTAATCTCTCAATCAATCACTAAGACAATCACTTACACAACATCAGTGGCGAACACGCGCTGTAGAGATAGTAAGCGTTTTTAAGATGGAGTTCCGTTCCGAAAAGGATATATCCAATTTAATGTTTAGTTTGAAAAAACGTTCTTGCTGAGCATATGTACAGTGCCTACTTCCCTTGATTTTCAGGATTAAGTCAGAGAAAATAATTTAAGGATTAACGTTAATCCCCAGTTTTATCTTCGGACCATCATAATCAAAATGTAAAAAAAAGGATGAAATAACGTTTTTTAATCCAAATCTGATTTCAGCCTTATCCGTAAAGTAATAATAAGATTAAATGGTATTATCGTGTAAACGGATCTAAATGTTAAAAAGAGTGATTCTAAACCAAATTAAAAAAATCATTATGTCACCGCGATTTCGCCGAATTTTGAACATTCAACTTTCAGATTTTTCCGTT
The DNA here is from genome assembly GCA_004367855.1 of Oikopleura vanhoeffeni. Classification (NCBI taxonomy): domain Eukaryota; kingdom Metazoa; phylum Chordata; class Appendicularia; order Copelata; family Oikopleuridae; genus Oikopleura; species Oikopleura vanhoeffeni. The sequence goes on from SCLH01002279.1 coordinate 45,010, forward strand.
CGGCTGTGCAGCGCCAGATCAACTTTCAACTTTTTTTCGAGTCTTATACATAATGAGATCATCGTCGACCAAGTGACCGATCAAATTATTTCTTAAAAATTATTTGTGCGTTTTTTTTGGGAATTACAGTACTTATTTTTGGAAAAAATCTCTAATCTCTTCAAAACATATTTCAGGCTAATCTTCAGAAAAAAAGACTTTTCTACAATTACGGTATAGTCAAATCTGCTGCGGAACATATAATATTGAAAAGGGTCTAAACAAAATTAATGTTGTTGAGTCTTCAAGTCTCTTGAGTTGGCTTCGCGCTGATTGGCCAACCAATCACATTTAACCTTAGGCTTAATACCTTATGTTTTCATCGTTCAAATAATATAGTTTATTTATTTTAAAGAATTTTTTTAATCATTAGCGAGAAAATTATCTGACTTATCACACTCAAGACCTAATTGGGTAGGTCCCTTAATGACAAACAATAGATAATTGGCATTTTACAATCTGGCTTCACAAGGCCTGACGGGCGGCTGGACCATCTTTAACTGCGGTCTCACCCGAGTTCAGACGTAAAAAATCTCTCAAGAAATTTATGATTCATAACTGATAAAAAAAGTCGACTGAGAAATCTACCACGATTATACTTTTCTTTTAAATATTGCGAGGAAATTGTGAGCGATTAAAGATAAAAATTACAAAAAGATGATACGACAACTTTAGATTAATAACAGTATGTGAGTTTTTTGCTCGAGAAAAAAAATAAATGTCTCGAGATTGATTTATAAGAAGCCAATGAGCGCAAGCTTGAAAATAAGATTGTCAAAAAACCTTAAGTTTTTATTAACAATTAGGATCTGCTTCATACAGCTCATGTAGCTAAACTAATGATCAATGTTTTTGACAAAATAATGGTTGCGGCGGATTTGTCTATCGAGCGTTCAAATTCTATATCCCTTTAACACCTTTCGCTGAATCTGAGAGATGTGGGCTGAAAAGCGGCCTCTTTAGTGGCTAGGGAGGGCCTCTGGGGTTGTCAGGATTGGTCCTAGCGCTTTACCTTCTCTGGATCAGCCGTCAGCATTGTAGGTGATTGAAGAGGGTATCAAGGTTTATAATTCTTATAATGTATTAACGTAAAATATCCTCAAATGAACCTTAAATAAAATGAGGTGATACAGTTTAAAACAAGGCAGTAATTATCGCATGCACCTTGTCCAAAAGCAACATTTTTTTGACCAAAATATTTTAAAGCCAAATATCTTTGAATTTAACTATATGGTATGGTCCATACGGTGGTTCTTAAAATTCTAGCATGGTTAATTAAAGTTAGAAGTGAACCCCAAATAACAAAATTAAAGTGACGATAATTTGCCATTTTTATCAAAATAAAAGCCAAAATAGTTAGACGGTCTTTTAATTGAGCCATTTTTCCGCGACATCCCGAAAAAACCCGAAACTTATACCGGAACTGTTTCCAAACTGTACCGGTCTGAGCTGAATGAGTGTACTCAGGACTAAAATTATTAACTGGAAGTGATTTTATGTTTTTAACTATCTGATCAGTTATAATTAATTCCAAAGAACCTCATTTCACTCAGAAAAACACGAATTTTGCAGAATTTTGAACCTTTTTTCACGAAATTATTTTTCAGATAAAAAGCTCTATTTTGAAATTGTTCATTGTTTTTTTGATTTTGAAAGCTTATCCCCAAAAAAATCAAAATTTCAATTTTACTCAAAAAGTTTTGAATTTTTTCGAAAAATTTCTATATCCCTTTATCACTTTTTGGTCAGAATGCGTAGCCACTACTCCTTTTAACGTGTGATTTTAACGTTGTGTTCTCCAAATAGATGCAGAGCGTATGATTTAAGAAGAATGCTTTTTCAAACGTAAAATCAAATATTGGTTGATCAAATAATATCAGATGTAGAAAACCATTCACGTTGAGGCGTTTATGTTAAACAATTAAGGAATTGGAAATTATAACAAACTAATTTTTCGGCTAAAGAATTTGGCTTATTGGTCATAAAAAATTATTTTATCCCCTTGCCAAATTGCTCCAAAAATGTCAAATTGACTTGATAGCTCATACTGTATGGCCAGGGTTATACCCATCGGGTTATACCTGGGAGCACTATCTGCAAAATTAAAATTGCCAGAGAAAATTATATAGGCTCATGGGGTGAAACTTTCTCCAAAAAACGAATCAGACAATAAAATTTTTTTTGAGCACCTCAGTGATCACAATTTGAGTATTAAAAAAAATACTCTTCGAGCTTTGTAACGCACTTTGATGGGATATTTGTCAGTTATTTTTCTTCAAATTGGAAGAATCGGGCTATAAAAACGGTAATCTTCAGTTTCCAAGAAAAAAATTTTGAAAAAAAATATTTAGAAAATTTAGAAAAAAAATTTTGGTCAATTTTAATGACAAATGCGTAGGCGGAAGAGTCGATAATCCAAAAATCCAAGCAGCCCAAGTTTGTCTAAAAAAATTTCTGCTTTTTTCGAGGCAGAAGTTTCGACTGGCTATCTTTCAGTCCGCGGCATCAAAAGAAACGCGTTAAGGTAAAGAATTAAAAGGCACTAAATCTACAATTTAAACTTTAAATGCCATAATTTTTATTAAATTTTTTAATTGCCAAAATTTCTCTTAAATCTGCGCTAGTTATTTCTACTAATCATTCATAAACTTTTAGTATAAAAGGATAGTTTCACCCCGGGTACATAAGTTTTACCGTATAATCCTATGTATGGGCCATACAAACAACCCCTTGTGACGTTTTTTTTATAAATTTGCAATTTTTTCTTAATTTCGGACTACATCATCGATTTTAGTCGCTGACGTGGCTTTGAAACACCTTTAATAGATTTTTTCAGAACATTATTCAATTCTAACATGTTCCAGTAATTTTATTTATTTTTCTAGGGGGTAAACAACTTACTGAAACATCTTAAATCGATCCAGATTTGGATTATTACCAAATGAGGACAGTTTCAGATAAATCAGGACTCGGTTAAAAAAATCGGATCACTCACATCTGACATTTGAGTGAATTTATACTTATTTTTTATTTATTTCAAAAATTATACTTTAAAAACATGCCACTTCAACGGCAAAATTAAATTTTTTTAATAATATTTGAAAATATTCTGGATAAAGTCAGCTTATATTTTTTTTATTTAAATTCTTGTAATTTGACTTCTTCAATAATCCGTCAAAAAATAACGTTTTTTACATTTTGAATATTTTTGATGTGCATATTTAAGATAAATCTTATATTATATATTTATTTAACTCGTAGACTCGATTTCCGGCAAGTAGTGACCATTCACCATTTAATCGGATTTTACGACGCTTAAACATTAATGACAAGATCAGTTATAAAGTTATCGATTAATTTTAAGACAAAATGACATTTGTGCGTTTTTTTTTTGAAATTTTTTACTGTACTACAGTACTTATTTTCTGCAAAAATAATTTTGAATCACCAAATAAAACCTTTCATCGTAATCAGAAAAAATTTTAAGTCTTTTTTTCCATTACATCAAAGCTCAAAAATAATCACGTGACCGTATATTTATGAAGCGTATATTTATGAATTAAAGTCGTTCGAAAAAGTATTTTTTTTCAAAAATGTTTAAATCCACTTTTTGAAATAAGCGAAGGATGTTTATTGAGTTTTAAGACTTTTCTCCATTCAACCAAGTTCAACAAACGATCACGGGACTTTCAAATTAGGAAATAAGATTTTGGGTTCAAGATCACAAATAGTACTTCAAATACGGCCGGAAAAGTTGGGCTAATAAAAACACTAACCTTGAAGAGTTTTGAACATAATGATATTTTCAAAAGAGTCAATGATCTTATTTTTCGAGAAAAATAAGGGATCTTATTTATGACACATTTCCAAACTTATTTTTGAATTATTTCGTCACCGTGATTTATTCGACTTTGGTGTTAATGAGAAAAAGTCTTAAAACGTTGAAGTGCAATAATTAATGTTTTTGACGTTATTCAGTTACTTTTTTCAAATTACCTTATATGGGTAAATCGTATATCACAAATTACTTCAATTTCAAGTTCATCTTAGAAGACCTTGTAATACTTCAAAAAAATCAAGAGGCTCAAACCTTTTTGATGAAATTATTAGCAACTATGGGTCCAAATTATGACTGAAAGGACGCCAGACAGCAAAAAAACGCCCTTGAATATGATATTTTTGATCTTTGATAACCTTAAGTACAATAACATTGACCCAAAGTTGCTAATATTTCATGTAGAAGTCGACCCTTCCGATTATTAGTTGGTACATTAAGTTTATAACAGATGAACTTGAATTACCTTGACCTTGAAACGAGAAATAAAATTGCAACAAACAATTTAAGAGTTCATTTTACTAGAGAATTTTGTGGAAAACATTATAATTATATTTAGAAGAGCGATAGCAAATTCATTGAAAATTTAATATAAAGTAGTTTCAAAGATAAAAAATTAAAAGGCATTAGATGAGTAAATGCTTATTATTGCCACCTTTTGTGTTAACTAGAGCTAATTTTCGACAACTTTTTTTTTCTGCCTTTTAATTCGTTTAATTTTTTTGTTTCTTCAATTGTATAGCAAATTGGCTGAATATCATTCTAAGCTTTTGAAAAATGTATGTTGATAATGAAACTTTGCTTATATATGGCTTATATATGGCTCGATTTATAAGAATGGTCACTAGTTGCCGAAAATCGAGTCTGGGTGCAGATTCATGTCTAAAGTCTACGAGTTAAGCAACGTTTCGATAATTCATTGTCAAGCTAACAATACTTATTTGTAAGCTCAGAAAAGTCTACAGTGCGGAATCTAGAGTTCTTGACTTTTTGCGTAAAAAATAAATGTGGGCAAACTAGAGCTAATTTTTAGACCCACTTTAAAATAGTGTGAAATTTTTATGAACAATTTTTTCATTTAGTGACGGAAGATTTATCCGTATGAAATACGATTTGGCATCACAAAGACCTTGGAATGATCAGAAGTTTTTTTTTTCAATTTTAAAGTGGCTAATATAAAATTTATCCCTTACTTTTTTAATGAACGTTTGAGTAGATTTAGGAGGGATATGATTTTTTTCATATTCAAGTAATTTTTTGACATAAACAGGGCAGCGGTGAATGTGATAGTTAATTTTTTTTATGCACGAGAAAATTGTTTACGTTCATTAGCTCTTTTTCTAAGAGTTTTGTTCTTCCAACAAAGCATTTACTACATGTGCAGAGAAACTTGTAAATGAGGTGACTAGAATCTAGTTTTGAGTATACTGGTTTTGTATGTTTGACAAATATTTGCTCAATTGTCATAGTTTTAAATGCAAATCTTATATCAAAATTTCGTATAATACTTTTAATTTGTGAAGCTAAATTTCTCAAATGATATTTTTGAGTTTGTGTAATCAATACAAAAAATGAAAGAGATCTCAGGCTGTGGGGTTTTCTAGGTGAGGACAATAAATCGGAAAAACTTTTCATCCAGTATTTTTCCAGACAACTGTTTCTCAGAAATATTTCCTTAAGAATTGGTAGGTCGTCTAGAAAACGGTCATTATTTGAGCAAGCTCTGCTTAGAATGATTTAGAGCTGTAAAAATATTACTGGTGAGATATCGTCTGCATGTGATAGCTGTTTTATAATTGCTCATCAAAGTGTTAATTCCTGCCTTTCTGAAGGTTTTGAACGGGAGCGTGCTTTCCGAACCCAAATTGGCCAATCGACTTTTTTTGTCCTCCCTATACTTTGTTAAGGTGGGTACGGAAAGCACGCCCGTGCTTTCTGTACCCAAATTGGTCTGAATGAAAAATATGTTGTGAAAAACGCAACGTCATGATTATGTGTAATTAGGGTGGTTGAGGAATTCCACCGACTGCACTTGAGCACAGTCATCGGCATAACTTCTGGCCCATAAGTAGGGTCAGTACCGGGAGACTTATCTGCGAAAGCTTGTTNGCGTGCTTTCCGTACCCAAATTGGCCAATCGACTTTTTTTGTCCTCCCTATACATTGTTACGGTGGGTACGGAAAGCACGCCCGTGCTTTCTGTACCCAAATTGGTCTGTATTATTATTATTATTTTTAGACCAATTTGGGTATGGAAAGCACGCCCGTGGTTTCCGTACCCAAATTGGTCTAAATAAAANACGTCATGATTATGTGTAATTAGGGTGGTTGAGAAATTCCACCGACTGCACTTGAGCACAGTCATAGGCATAACTTCTGGCCCATAAGTAGGGTCAGTACCGGGAGACTTATCTGCGAAAGCTTGTTGTTCATGCACTAATTGTGACCACTTGGAGGCTTCAAATTTTTTTTCATGGTCGGAATCATTCTTCTTAAGAAAGTTTCACCCCATAAACTCATAGAATCCGGGCTAAGGGTGTTAGTTTTGCAGATGAGTCTCCCGGTACTGACTCTACTTATGCGGCATAAGTTATGCCTATTACTGTGCTTCAGTGCAGTCGGTGAAATTCCTAAACCACCCTAATGACGCATAACCATAACGATGCGTTTTTCACCACATATTGTTTATTCAGACCAATTTGGGTACGGAAAGCACGGGCGTTATAATATTATTAATTTCAGTATAAAAAATATGTCCTTATAAGTCCCGTATTTGGAAAATTCCCACGAAAGGCACAAATTTTAGCAACCTTCGAAATAAACAATGTTTATCCCACCTACGTGATAATTTAAATTGACTAATAGCGAGCAAGCTTGAAGGGCCTAAAATTAAGAAAAAATAAGGCAATACGCATTTTCGAAATCGTCTTAAGAATCTGATTGGTCAGACCAAACTTATACGCCGCAATCAGTTTTCCGATTTTTCAAATCGGGCATTGTATATTATTCATGTTCATATCATATTATATCAAAAGTTGCGTAGGTTTTCACGCCGATTTT
>SCLH01002280.1:0-37342 GCA_004367855.1 Oikopleura vanhoeffeni
TTCTGCACAAGATTTTGGCACGTTAATTATTTTTGGCCGCACGGATTTTGGCACGTTAATTAGCACAATTCTTGCATCGATTTTGCCACAATTTCTTGGCACTCGTTTTTGGCACGGTTTTAGCACGTTTTTTTGGCACAATTATAACACTTGTTATGACGAAATGGTGGGTGTGTAACAACTTAAAAAAATTATTTTCAAGAACTTTTTGATTTTTCAATCCTGTGACTGTCTGATCGGTCAAAATTTTTTTTTAATTATTTTATCTGCACAGATATATGTCCAACGGTCAATTTGAGTTACTATGGTTATTTTCATAATAAATTGACGAAATGCGTGGGTTGTAACAACTTAAAGTTGTTTTCAAGAGCTTTTTGATTTTTTGATCCTGTGACGGTCTGATTGGTCAAAAAATTTTTTAACTTTTTTACCACTACAGATTTATGTCAAACAGTCAATTTGAGGGTACTTTAGTTCATTTCATAATCAAATGACAAAATGGTGGGTGTAACAACTGAAAAAGTTGTTTTCAAGAGCTTTTTGATTTTTTTTATCATGTGACTGTCTGATTGATCAAAATTTTTTTTAACTTATTTTACCACTATAGATTTATGTTCCAACAGTCAATTTGAGGGTACTTAGTTCATTTTCATAATCAAATAACAAAATGTGTGGTGTAACAACTGAAAAAGTTGTTTCAATAGCTTTTTGATTTGTTGGTCCTGTGACTGTCTGATTGGTCAAAATTTTTTTTACTATTTACCCCCAAGATTTATGTCAAACGGTCAATTTTGAGGGTACTTTGGGTTATTTTCATAATGAAATGACGAAATTGTGGTGTAACAACTTAAAAAAGTATTTCAAGAGCTTTTGATTTTTTATCCTGTGACTGTCTGATTGGTCAAAATTTTTTTTTAACATTTTACCACTTACAGATTTATTTGTCCAACGTCAATTTTAGGTACTTTGGTTCATTTTCAGTAATAAAATGACGAAATGGTGGGTGTAACAACTTTAAAAGTTGTTTTCAAGAGCTTTTTGATTTTTTGATCATGTGACTGTCTGATTGATCAAATTTTTTTTTTAACTATTTTACCCCCATAGATTTATGCTCAAACGGTCAATTTGAGGGTACTTTGGGTTATTTTCATTAATGAAATACGAAATGGTGGGTGTTAACAACTTTAAAAGTTGTTTTCAAGAGCTTTTTGATTTTTTTAATCCTGTGCGGTCTGATTGGTCAAATTTTTTTAACTATTTACCCCCATAGATTTATGTCAAACGGTCAATTTGAGGTACTTTGGGTTATTTCCATAATGAAATGACGAAATTGGTGGTGTAACAACTTTATGAAGGTAAAAATTGCGAAATATGAAGAAAAACTCAAATTGGCGTTTTGAATATCAAAATTAGTCAAAAGTGTCTAATTTTTTGGAACGTTTCCAAAATATTTTGGCGCTTTTTTGCGCTAAAATTTAAGTCCTTAGAACGTATATTTTAAAAGTTGGCATATAAGGCAACAGTCATATTGGCCTATCACGAGGCTCTGATTGGTTTTAAAGACATGCATTAACAAGCTGAGCGCCATGTGAGTTTTTTGGCATGATAAACGAGCACATCGTCGTCAAAATGATTGCTTAATTGGCAATTACAAGATTTTCAATGACCTTTCTAAACTTACAGGTCCTGGAAATATCTGTATCGTTGATTCAGTTTAGACAATTTTAACCCCCATCAATAATAAACCTTAGCTAACAGATGAGCTTATTTTAGCTCTGTGCTATGTCACACAAAATAACTGCAGGTGAACAACCTAAAACACCTTTTCTTAAAAACTTTGTCCTTAGAGCGAATTTTCAAAATGTTTTTATTTTTTCTGATCGGGGGGGGAAAGGGCTCATTTTGATACCAAAAATTCCAAAAATCGAAGCCATCTTTTTTTTTCGACATTATTGAATTGGAATCACCAATATAGGATATACTGCTGTTTATTAAAATTCATAATACGTTTATTAAAAAGTTTGAGAATAAATAAGGGCAATATTCTGATATTCGATATTTACACACATTAGATTTATTAAATATCCTAATCGTTTTAATTCACGATGGGTTCTTTTGTGCTAGAATTTTCGGCTTCTCTTCGTATTCTATGAAAGGCTTTTCGTAATTGTGTTTTCAGCTATAAATAAATTAATAACAATTTTTAGATAAAAAAATACGATAAGTAATATCGTATACAGTATGTCACATTTTTGCTTGTCATGTTGGCTTTTTGCTCAACTCCGCCAATCAAAACGTTTAGAATTTACAAACACGTAGGTTTTACCAGATTTAAATTATCGCTGACCACTGAACGGCTTTGATAAGATTCGAGCAACATGGCAAGCAAAAATGTGACATACTGTATAAGATATGTATAAGTGATACAATATAAGCTATCCCCACGAAACACTTACCAAACCGCTGCTATGTTTTTGTGGAGTGTATAACAAAATTTGCTATATATTATTAAGCCAGAGTAGGTTTGATAGCTCTAACGTTGAGGCCGGTAGCTACGGTTTTGAGAGGGATTTTATGGGAATAGAATATCGATCATCAACCCGTAACCTTGATCAGTCACTTATTAAAATCATCGATATCCCAAATAAACTGAAGTGTTAACCTCAGATGAGCCCAGCGCTTATCTGAAAGTTTCTAGGGATAAATGGCAAAGTAAATGAGATACACAGCTATAAATACGAAAATTAAAAAAAAATTAAGGTCGAGATAATATTTTATTATGATCACTGATGATCACGCATTGCGTCCACCCTAATCATTGATCAGTTCCATTATCATTTTGAAGCAGTGCTGAAGTAAACTTATTGCGGTTACAAAAAATACCACGAAGCTCGTAAAGTAAGTTTATACCATTAATAGTTTCAACAAAGGTTTTAAAATATTGTAACCTGCTGATTTCATTTTCGTATGCATATGGATTATAGGCCCTTGGTTAAGAGATCCGTACTATTTGAAAAATACAAATAGCGCAGGATACTGACACCCAATCAAAACATTGAATAGCAGAATAAGCGGATTCCATTGATCGAATTTGATCGGATCAACCAATCAAATTCTTGGATTCCGCATTTTTCAAATATTCACAATTTTTCGATTAAAGGGGTACTGTCCGCTTAAAAAGTTGCCCTGAATTATATTATACTAAACCAACCAAAAAAAGTAATTGATGCTGGTCTCACAGCTTTTTAATAAGCGGTTCCCTCACTAGAGGACGCTGAAGTTAAAGTTCAAATGCACTTTTGGTGCGAAACTATATATTAAATTATATTTATTTTTATATCAGAATGACCGCAAAATTATATTCTTTGATCTAAATAAACAAAAAATCAAATGGTAAAAATATTTCCGCTGCTATCGCTAAAAATATATTTTTTTTTGGTAAAAAGCTTAAGGATCCTAGACCTATTATTGAAAATTGTTTTTGATCTGATAATGTTATTTTGTGAACTCTTAGCTAAGGTTACGTCAAAGCGATCTTGAACCGTATGTTTTAAATGATAGTTCTGAGCAATTATGTGAGGGGCGCGCGCGAATTTTTAGGTTTATCTTATTAACAAATGACCAGAACTATTGTTTAAAACATTCAATTGAAGATCGCCTCGGCTTAACCATTTTAATTTTTTAAGGGCCCCTATTCAATATATTCTTAACTTTACTTTTTGAGTTATTCGAGCAAACGTTCAGAAAAGCGCTAACCTCATCTGAGATTAACACTCTACTAGTTAATTACGGGTCAAAACACGTCCGGTATATAATAAGGAAGATTACAGACCGGCTAGTGTCGTTTATGCCTGATTCTAGACGTTAGTTGGTCTAGTGTATGAATTATTGCCTGCTAGACTACGAGCTATTTTTTTAAACAACAAACTCATTTTGGATATACATAATGAATAATACATTGTAGGACTCAAAGCATACAAATACATGAACATACTGTAGGATTTCAAAATAAAACTACAGTAATACTGTAATATATGTTAACCAGGCAGATTATATTTTAAACCATACGCAATGCGTATCACGCATCGACTATAGCTTGGCTTTCAAAATAAAATCCGCCTACTAGTAGTTATCATTTTTTTGGTGGTAATTTCCTTTACAGCAATTAATATTTTTCAAGTAAAAAAAACACATACTGTATTTCATAATTTAATTTTTTTATAGTAGCAAAATAAATATTTGCATTTAACTTATTCGATGCAACTCGGAAGTAGTTAGGAAGTGCATAAGTTATTTAAATTTGTATAAAATCATGTTAAACGTTAAGTTTAAAAGTAATAAAAATGTTATTATACATATATTGATTCAGCTGTGAATTTCATGATATATTTAAGTTATACAGAGATGTTTGTAAAAATGACGCCACGCGTGCTAGCACTTTTAAATGTTTCTCATTTTAGCTTGATTTTCTTCGGTAACAATCTAATAACTTTACAAATTCTCATCAATTTTTTTAAGGATTCTTAAAAACCTACTCAGTATAAGAGTTACTCTCTTTTAATAATCGTTCCAGGTATTTTTGGTAAGCATTCTTATAAAATATATGAATAAGGGCTTTCGGCTGACAAATCGTGACTATTTGAAACAACGCGGGGAAATTGCAGCCAATCGAAATCTTGAATTTTAAAATGCGCCGATGCAATTGGCTTAAAATTTGGCGGCCATCCATTCATATTCTCGTATTCAGCATCATTCAAAAGCCAGTATTTGTCAGTCGGGGACCTTTTATTCATATCCCTTTATTGCCTTCTCTGACATATTTGGTCCCTCAAAAACACGGGGGGTGAGAAAACGACGCTTTCATTTCAAAACGAGTCATTCGATTCAGTTCTTAGATAGCTGAAACTGAGCACAATTATCTAATTAATATAAACATTAAAAACTGTTTTTAATAGGACCAATGATTATATTTTTTTCTAAGATTACTGAAATTGTTAAATTATTAGTTTTTGTTAAAAAATAGAAACAAAGGTCTGAGAAAAAAATAAACAATGGTCTGATTCGAACAATTTTTATTTTGTATTATTCACTAGATATTTGTGCACAGTTTGAGCTATCTAAGAACCTAATCGAATCGCTTGTTTTCAAATGACGCGTAGTTTTCTCACCCCCCCCCCCCGTGTTTTTGAGGGACCAAATAAGGCAGGAGGGCAGATAAGGATATAAGTTAAACTCATCAAGTTACTTCAAAGCTTTGGCAAAAATATGTGAAATAATTTCAAAAGAAAATTATTTGAACTTTTCGCCTAAAAACTTCAAAATTTATAAAGAGGGATGAATCCTTATGTTATATTGTACAAGAGGTCTTATTTTATGTAACTCTCAAAATGATCTGATTCAGAACATCTTTAAGGGGGTAGCAGCGATATGGCAGATTGGTACATTTTTTCTAAGTGATATATAAAAGAAAAAAAAATGTGAACATTTATTTTTTATCTTCAATAAAAGTGTCCATTCTTGCAAACGTTTATATTTCTGATTTCTTAACATACTTAACTATCTGTAAAAACATTAAAAACCACTTTTCATTGGAACTCCATTTCCAACTTAACCCGATGTGAGAATAGTTTTTTAAGACAATATTTGTAAACTTCAGACATTTTCGGGTGTTATCCGGTAATTAGTGGGTGAATTATTATCCACATGAAATAATTTCCTCAATATGAAAGTTTTTTTTCCTGAAAAATGGCGAAAAACAGCTTTTTAGATAGAAAAATTGACCTTCTATGGCGTTTAAATATTCAAATGTCCTGACTTTTGAAATAAATGACGCCTTTAACACCCGAAATTTTATTAAAATTTTTTTGCAAAAATAAAATTTCATTAAATTGCGTGTCAAATGGCACAAACCGGTGTCACAAGCAAGTGTTGTAGATTTCATTCAGTAGTTCAGAAACGATATTCGCTTGACCCTTCCATCGGTTGAAATACGGAAACCAATAGATACCAGAAAATTTCACGAGTGATTCGGCTGATTTTTTTTAGAGATTTCAAAAAACTACTAATAAAAATTTTTGGACTTGATTTGCGGAAAATTTTCATAATATTTCTTTGAAAGTCGACAAAAATGACAATAAACATTTTATGATTTTTCAAACAACGGTCAGAAAATATGTAGACATGCATGACAAAAGTTAAAGTGGCTATTTTTTCTTTTTTATTTCACAAATTTAAAAAAAAAATCAAAAAAATTTTGGACGAAAATGCGTAAAATTTTTTTAATGCTTTGAATTTTTTTGAAAATTTTTCCGAATTCAAAAATAAAAGTTTGAACTCATATCTTTCCTGAAATAGATAAAAATGATTTTAATGAGCGATACACATTTATTCTTGGTTCAGCTAACGATAATAAGCACAAAAAATAAACAACTTATTATTTTCGTAAGTTAAATTACTCCAATTTTCACATCGCTGCTCCCCTTAACCCACATACTCAGCGCTGGCCATATCTGGCCAAAGTGACTTGCGATCTCTATTTTAATAAGTTAACTTTAAGTTGTATACCATTATTAGGTGGTCAATTTGTTTTGATATCTAAGAATACGTACTCGGTGTCTTATGAGAAATTCATCAGTGTGGCTTTGAGTTTTGTTAGAACTTTTGGGAGTGAATAAAGATTTTTTAGTCGAGAGTGGATCTAGCACTTTTTGTTCCTTCCTTGAGTGCTTTTTACCATTTTTCTTCTGCTAGAGCAATGTTAATAGTGATTTGTGTTCTCACACGAATTATCCATTTAAACGCTCTCACGCTAATACAGTCCCTGGCCTGTTAAAAGGTCTATTACCTTTTTGACTTGTTGAAAAGTTTTTTTTTTCAAAATTGTGATGACCCGTTAAAAAGGTTAATTTATGTTTTAGGAAATTCATTTTTAGATCACTTCACTATTGATAATAATAACAACTCCTCATAAAATGTTTGAGCTTTGTGTTTCAAAACACATCGGCGAAAGTGGGTGTTAAATTATATTAGTTGAATAAATTGTTTTCAGTGAATTTTCCTTTTCAATTGTTTTATCAGCTAAAGTCGGGTCGATAGTAAACTGTATAGAAAGTAAAATCTATAAAATTTATCGATATAAAAAAAATTCGTAGTATTAATCAAGATTTTGAATGTTGAGCAGCATGAAATAAAACTTCTAGAATTCAAAATTCAGCGAACTTTAGACGCAATAGTCAGATACCGGTATAAAACTTCCATAAGTACCAGCTAACAAAAATTTTTATTGTGCGGGATATTAATTTCGAAAATGCCAGGCATTTAATGCCACTCCTAAAAACCATAGATTCGGAAATTTTAAATTTTCATGGCAAATTAGTATTTTAATAGATCTACAGGGTGTCACATTTCTGCTTCCGTTCTTGATTTTTCACAATTCACACGTTTTGATTGAAGGATAGTTAATTGTGCAAAATTCAAGAACGGAAGCAAAAATGTGACATGCTGTATACAATGAAATAAATTTAATATCATTATGAAGGATTCATTCTGAATTATTTGATTCCGAAAAAATATTTGAGATCTACAATCTAGAACTCTTGTTATCGGCTATTAAAATTCAAAATCTTACATTTATACATTTTACTATCGACCCGCTAAAGTCCCTATCTGCACTAAAGAAACAATGGCATTGATTCAATGTAATTTAAATTTATGAGATTAATTTATGTGATGATTTTTTAAAATATTGGCGGAAAATTAAACACCTACATAACACCTGTATAAAACAATTTACGTGACATTCGAATGATGGTGGGGTGATACTGTATGAGCGAAAGTGTGCGTCAAATATGTTTATTTTTCCTTGTACAAAGTTTGTACTACAAACATTTCAATTCCCATTAAAATATTTCAAATCAGACAAGTTTGTCCAGGTGATTTTTCCAGGCTTACAGTTTTTGTTTTTTGACAATCAGAAATACAGAAATAATTCAGTATATACAGATAACCAGATTATTCAAAATTGTTTAAATTTTGCTGAAAAATGCGTTGACGGAGAATATATTGATCATTTTTGGAAAATTCTGCACAAAAACAGTATACCCGATTTTAATACGAGAATACAATAAAATATACGACTTACCACTTTTTCAACACGTTTCTCTATTTCTCCAGCGAAATCTCCACCAAAAGTTATGAATTACAAAAAGTTTATCAAATTTAGTAAAATTTTTAAATGGCTCTTAAAATTTTAATGGCACCCTCATGGTGCCACAAAAATCATAAAAACCACTTGAAAATTCTATAGAAATTAACGTTAGCAGAAATTCTGAATATTTTTTTTTGAAATTTTCCTTGCTTGATTTTGCTCAGCCCTGATTTTAGTTTGTTCATGAATCGTTTTGTCATGTGAGTTTCTGTTCGTTGAACCAAATCAGTAAATACATCTGAAAGTCCTTCGATGTTTTGATCTATGTCGGTCTTCATGTCAAGAATGCTACAAGTTGGAATACGAAATTATCCGAATTTAAAGGGGAGGTTGTCGCAACATGATAGTTTTGCGAGGCTAATACAATACTTATCAAGAAAACCGGTAGTTTGTTCAAAAATATATTAGAAAAAATATAAATGTAGAATGTTTAAAATCAAAACTTAAAAAGATAAGTATACTACTTAACCCTTCGAGGCATATAGCCTTTTGAAAGGCTATTTTTTGAGCGCTTATTACGGGAAAAGTAAAAGTGCTTGCAACTTTATTCTTCTTTAGTCCTAGAGATTAAGAAAAGACTTAAACTTTAACAGTATGTAATTCACATTTTGACTTTATTAACCCCTATAGAAAATGACATTTACAAATTGTGATTCAACCTACACAATTCATTTTTTTTTAGGAAATGGGAGGCGCCAGAACAAAAATTAATAGTGGAAAAGATTAAGATTTTAATTTTCTAAAAAGTGGCTTTTTCGAAAATAACCTGCAATTTTTGGTCTTCAATCTACAGGTGTTTTCCGGAAAAAAACCTAACCTACGCAATTTATCGAAAAATCACTTTTAAAGAAATAAAAATTTACTCAGAGCCGTCAGGACAAAATTGAAAATGCAGCAGTTTCAGAAAAAAATTTCCTAAGATTCACTTTTTAGGAGCACTTTTCAGAAGCAACCTGCAATTTCTGGTTTTTAATTTACAGGTATTTTTGAAAATAGCTCCATGCCTTGGAGGGTTAAAGTATTAATTCCTGCTTTAATAGAAGGACATTTATCAATGATAAATTATCATTTTCTTTTGAGTGATTTTTTTACAGTAGCTTCTAAATTTAAACTTTTTTGAGCCCAATGAAATTATTCATCAGATTTTTTGAAAATTATATCATCGGGAAATTCCGATTCGGAATCAAGGCCAAATCCTTTTTTTTTAATTAACTTACTTAAAGTACATAATATAAGTTATATCCTTTTTCCACTTAAATTAAATCGTGAAAATGAGGGAGATCTCTATAGCGCGTGTTCGAATCCCACTTTTGATTTTCGATTCGGAATCAAGGCCAAATTCCTTTTTTTTAATTAACTTACTTAAAGTACATAATATAAGTTATATCCTTTTTCCATTTAAATTGAATCGTGAAAATGAGGGAGATCTCTATTAGCGCGTGTTCGAATCCCACTTTTGTCCAATCCCACGCCGCCTTATTTTCCGGGAGGTTGATAAGCTGATAGTAAGCACCAATTAACTTTGGCGCTCCCAATATCAAGCACGATTGCCTATTATACCCAAGACAATCCCTAAGACAATACTAGTAGGATTCGAACACGCGCTATAAGAATCACCTTAATTTTCAAGATTAACTTTGGTTGGAAAAAAGATATTCAAGCTGGCAGGAGACCATTTAGAACTTTAATCGAAGTTCAAAACGATATTGAATTTTTAATTGAAATATTGATAAAGAAGACATGAAAAAATATTTAACAGCATGTTTTAGCGTTTTATCTTTACCACTTTAGGACCTAAGTCTCAGGTGATATTATTTGTGACGACAACCCCGTTTAATTCAACAACAGAAAATTTAAATTTGTTTTGAAATAAATATCCCTGGCTTTTATTGAATATTTCCATTTGGCGTAACTGTTCTATTGAAAAGTTTTTAATGCGATTTAGCTGCATTAAATGCAGTGCATTTTTCATTTATACTACATGAGGCTGGCGGGCCGCGGTCTGAATGGGTCATTCTGAAGGTCGCTAATGGGCCTAAACGACCCCTTGGGGTTTTAGATAAGTTCCCTCGGAATTTTTTCATAACTTAATTATTTTATAACTTATAGAGCACACAATTTTGAACAAAAAACCTGCTAACAGTTTTTCGAAAAAAAACCTTAAAAATGTCTCAAAATCATGTTTTAACAAAAAATTTCTTTCAAATGAAAATTATTTCGAAAATTTTGCTAATTTTTCACCGAAAAGTTGTCCCGGAATCGCCTCCTTAAATTTAAATACTTCCAGAGGGAGGAACAGAAGGGGCCCTAATTTACTCTCTGGCGAATAAGCCTATACAGCCGTTTTTCAGTCTGACTATCCGGACCGACTGATTACGTAGGTGCTAAAAAATCGCTCGTAGTAATTGGGGCTACTGAAAAGTAACCAATCTTGTTTTCTTAAAGAGCTCTTTCACGTAAAATTAACGCTCTTTTTCCTCACCGACGTTTTATCGAGCTTGTGTGACCTTCCCTAACCCTGTCATCTGTCCAAATTTTTTGGTTCAAGTTTATTTGACCAATAAAAGTTTCAGTAAAAATACAAAAAAAGCTTGCGGAAGATTATTTTCTCAACTTAAAAACTTTCCTTTCTTTATGTCAAGAAGCCCATTAGTAAGGTCTTTTATTGGATCATGTTCAGCGACTCCAGGTAAATCACTTGTGTCAATTTGAGAATCTAAAATAAAATTAAAAACAACTTGTACTAGTAATGTTAAAGCATTTTACCTGATTGAGAGTGAATAACTTCCTCTAATAGCTCAGGAAAATCTGATGCAGACGAGTCTTCTTGACGAATTTCTTGACCAATCCCATCATTTAAAAATATAGCAAAAAATAATAGTTTGAACATTTCTTCGTAAAATTTTGAACTATTTTTTTGGTTAAAAAATGTGTGAGAAAAATTCGACCGGACACGGCCGTTCTTGACTCTTTCAAATATAATAAAAAATTAATACGAGCACAGAATCTCTCGAAGCTTTCAAAGATAAAGTTACTAAAATTAACAAAAACCGCTCGTTTATTAAACCAGCTGCATCAGAATCTAGCTGGGTTATATCATGAAATTTAGGGAATATGATATTCCGAATATCTCATTAAGGAATTAACATAAACTTATTTCTTTTACAAGTTTCAAGGTCATTTATTTGTCTTAATTCAAATTAAATGTTACGAAATGATTGAATAAGCGTTTTTAAGGTACATTTTCTTACTATCTACAGTAGGAAATTAATCCCTTTTTCATCCGCTACGGTTTATGACTTTAAGTACAGTATGTCACATTTTTCTTCCCGTTCTTGATTTTTGCTGTAACTTCCTGACCTACGTGTTTGCCAAATTTAAGCGTTTTAATTGGCGGATAGTAAATTGTGCAAAAATCAAGAACGGGAGCAAAAATATGACATACTGTAGTATCTCACAAATGTGTATAGCGACATCTCATAAAGCAATCACCAGAAATCTCTGGCACAAAGGGATGCCATACCACTTCGAAAAACCTGATCAGATCGGATATTTGAAAAAACCTGATCGTATCGTGAATCACGAATCGTGATACTTCGTTGATTTGTTGAAAAACTGGGCTCGTGAAATTTCGAAATTTTAACTTCTTGGTGTCCAAAAATTAAATTGTTGCACCGAGGTGTTCACTAATTAAGCTGTGAAACCGGAACTTAACATTGAAATTTCGGAATTATTTTTTCTAAGTCATTAGAATAAATTTAAAACATAAATATTTTCATATTAATTCTGCCCTTTTTCTCAATTCAAACTTGTATCCCAATCTCTATAATTATGTTTTATTTCAATAATTAATTTAAAAATATTTTAGCATTTTGCCTAACTTTTCTCCCCAACAACAGTTCAAACCATTCCTTAAACAAAATATTTGATAATGAATTACATGGAATGAGTCAGAAAATCTTTGAAAATTAATCGCATCTTTGTAAATACATGATAACTAGTTAAAATCAATGATCAGCAAACAAAAAATATGTCGTTTCTACCGATGAGAAGGGATTTTTTAAATCTCAGCTAATCGATCCTCGACCTTGGGTGGCTCAAGTTGAGCCTCCAGCAGACGTCAATTTCTGACAAACTATTTTTCTAGGGTTTTCCTTTGAGATTGTGAATACGGGGACCATTTATATTTTATATGCTCAATGAGCATGCTCATACTGTATCAAAAGGAATGCAGCCGCATGCCAAAATTTTTAAATGTTTGTATTAGTCCGTTTAATATTCCGTTGTTGGCTAAAAATAAGTCTTATTATAACTTAAATATATTTATGGTGCCTATAAATAATGCATTTGATTTTCTTCACTTGTTTCTTATATTTTTCTCTTCAATATTTCATAACCATTTCCTTTTAGTCTTTTTTATTAAAGTACTCAAAATTGGTTTGTCTACAATGAGTATTCGAAATTGGTATTTCTACAATATATATTCAATATTCAACGTTTCGATTTCTTATCACAGCCAGTCGCACGCACTTACAAAAGTGTCCTTTGAAAATGTAAATCACTGATAAAACTGAAAAATTGCTTCCCTGTCAGGAACTTGCTGTCTGATAATTGCTTCCCTGTCAGGAACTTGCTGTCTGATAATTGCTTCTCTGTCAGGAAATCCCTAAAAACATTTCAAAATTTTCGGATAAAAGAAAAGGTTGTTGACACAAGTTATTGTGCAAAACAAAATCTGTACAAGTTTTTCTTGATTATTTAAAAATGGTTAAAAATTATGTACAGGGGGAGGCCCGATATCGCCGAATTTGCCAATATCGCCGAAAAAAACCTACGCAATTTCACTATTTTAATCTAAAATTCTTCCAGTGCTCAAATTGTCGAAAGGGCCAATATCGCCGAAATTGCGTGGGCGTTTGAGGTTTTTATTGAAAATTACATGAAATGAGTCTTATATGACGTAAGTGAGTCTTATATGACGCAAGTGAGTCTTATATGACGCAAGTGAGTCTTATATGACGCAAGTGAGTCTTATATGACGTAATATTTCAAAATTGAATTTCCCAAATCTACTCTTTTGAATTTATGTTTGATTGCGTTCGGAGGAGTACTTAATTCTACACATGTCGGTATTTTACTTAATTTGAACCCGTTGTGAAACTCCTTTAAAAATTGAAATAAACTCGACAAATTATGACGTCTTTTCGAACGCGCAAGCGTGTCTTTTAAGTTTATTTCTGTCCTTATATCGCCGGAAGTGCCAATATTGCCCATCCCGCTGTAAATCGGAAACGTTGCCATAACTGATAAAAATATATTTCATAAATTGCATCACTTTTTAGGGTCAAAACTTTTTGCATCAATAATAATATACATCAATAAATGAAATTTTTAAAATTACCGATTAAAGTCTCACTCTGAGTGAAAATCTGAATTTATTTTTCATATGTTATTGTATTCAAGGTATCTAAGATGCCGTATATTTGAAAAAACAGTTGACCCGCACTTTTTATTCTTTTGAAATCCCATTGAGGATGCAACTTGCATCATGCAAGCTCTTTTTTTTGTTTCCACTTAAAATTGGCTGCTGTTTTTTTCGTTTTAAACTTTATCAACCAGCTAAAATACGGCTGTACTATAATTTACTATATCTCTAAGAAAGAAATTTCCTGTCCTTCAGATCGAACTTCGTGTTCGACTCTTATTATCAACGCCATTGTTGATCACACGCGGCCGTAGATTTGAAGGACAGAAGATGCTCTTCTTAAATATATCGGCTACATATTTCGTAGGTCATTTTTGATAAAAAAAGGCGGTATTTTCACCGGTAAAAAAATTAGAAAAACGCTTTTAAACTTTATTTATAAGAAATGTTTCCATAAACTTATCCGTTCAAAATTTGAAAGTTTGCTCTGGACGCACGGACCCTATTGACGTCAAAATTTCAACTTATTTTCAATTTATTTAGGACAAGATAAAAAATTAGTGATTGTGGAAAAATGTTCCATTTAATTTTGACCTGGTTGCAGTACACAAATTCAAAGGTTATGAAGGGTAGGCCACATATAATATTTTGTACCCAATCAGCGTCTTTAAATACATACTTTATCTGATAAATTTGCCTCATATTTTTTCGAAATAATTTTAAAAAGTTTTACAATAAGAAATAATTTAATCACGACGCGTACACGACACGGTACATATTAACTATGAGCCTATTGTTTCCCTTTCGCATCATCGTCGATCAAATTCAATTTTTAATAACAAAACGTATTGATTACCGGTAAAAACCAGAACGCGTATGATCAGGTGAATTATGTGGTTTCCCTGACTAAAATATTACCTACTGTAGATAATTGACGATTTAGGACTTGGCCCCGCAGAGCCATCCCGGCAGCTGGTGTATTTTAGTCTTCTGGCCAATCCGAGTTAAAAACTTGTTTCTGTTTATTTATAACAAATCCAAGTACCCCATTTTCAAATAAATTTGGCTTTGGACTCACTTTTTCCTGGGAAAATGTGGATGGCGGTAACCTCGTTTCAACACTTTGTATAAGACACCTTGTTTCTTGATAGGTATCTTTTGAAAGCTAACCTATATTTCGCACTTTTCTTGAGATACTTTCTTCATTTTTTTAAATCATTTCTTGGCCGCAGATATAATTTTCTTTATTTATGATAAGTTTTTTGATACCGAAAGAGACCCGTTTGATGATTAGAGTATTGAAGAAACGGAAGCAAGTTCATTGTTTAAAAAGACTTTGTATGCACAACTGTTTACGCATTGTTTATGATTTCCTGCCTGTCGAAAATTCCTAACCAAATTTTGTTTTTACTCATGTTATTACTTTTAAAAATTAATTACAGCACCGACTCATGTAAAGCTATTAGTTAGCTCGAGAAAAAATTTAAAAATATTTTTGACAAAATTTTTGTACTTTTAAGTATTTTATCATAATTATACTGTATGTTTCGAAAGACTAATCAAAGGAATTTACTAAAAGATATATCAAAAAACGCTTGGTATATATTTTACGATTCACAATACAATATTTTTTGTTGTAATATATCCTTTTTGCACTTAAAGTTCCAAAATCGATGAGTTCAGAGCTTATTCAGAACTAAACTCATCGTTTTTGGAACTTTACTTGGATATCCTTTTTCCAACGAAACTCCATCTCAAAAACGTTTACTATCTCTATAGCGCGAAATATGTCAAAAACAGCGATTTCAAATCGCCGATTTTACCAAATTAAACAAAAAAATAACAATTTTATAAGTTTTGCCCCAGAGAGTAAAAAAAATCAAAAAACCCTCTCTCGTGACTTGACTGATGTTGGGTTGAAAATGTCTTGAGAAAAATATATTTTATATCATAAAACCTCAATGTTTGAAAAAATTATATGAGCTGAAATTATCACTCTAATTAGGTCTCAATTATTTCGGTTTTATAATTGATTAAATACCATCATCACTGGAATTCTTCTTTATTCAACCAAGCCAACTCCCTATTTTAAATATGGTGTCACAAAACGACCACACATATTTAGAAAAATTTATTAAAAATTGGTCCGATTCAAAGGGTTATAAAATTGAAAAAATAGTCCGATTCGTAAACTGTTTGGACACCCTATCTTCAAATTTAAAAGTTAGTTCGGTTATATAAAGAATTTTCCCGATATGTTTTGTATAATATTCTATGCTTAATAATAAATACTACATAAATATGTACATACTTTATAAGTATAATAATGAGTCATAATCATATTAGGCTTGCTGTATTTCTTAACGTCACTCTATAAAACTAATAAAATTGTTCTGCATTTAATGGCACAATACCAATTTGTGATACTGTGAATGCATCAGACGATAATGAGAGGTTGAAACTCAACTCTTAGCACTAAATTAAATTCAAATTCAACATTCAAATATTTCATATTTCCATTTTGTTAGTAAAACAAAGGTAAATTTATTCAAAAATCATGTTTAGAGACCAGTATCGAGAAAATGGTGAACGCTACTATACCGATTATTAATAAAGATAACAAATTTGACAGAAATAACTCAGTAAGATGGAACACTTCTCCAGATTTCATTTTAGAATAGTTTATAAATTTCAGCTTAAGGGGATGGTTGTCCCTAAATGAGGCTCAAGAAAAAAATCCTGAATTTTATTGGAATAGTTTTTTTATGATAATATAGACAATTACAAGCATTTTGATACTCGTTTTATCTTGATACATGGTCAGAAAGACACTTTTTGATGGTTTGAAACATATTTTGTATGAAAACAGTTGAAATTGATCAATTTTTGGGAAATAAAAACACGATTTATAAAAAATTGAGAAAGACATTTGGACAAAACTCTCCATACTAATCTGCACGAACTCTTCAGCTACACATCCATTCGGGTTTCGAATGTGTAACCTTAAAATTCAGGGAGGAGATACATTTTGATTGAGCTCTTAGTTGACCTGCCCACGTTCTGTTGTCCGGTAAATAAAGGGGGTGGCATCGACTCGGAAGACTGGAGTCAATTTAACTTACGAAAATAATTAGTTGGTTTATTTTTTTTTGTGCTTATTATCGTTAGCCCAACCAGAATAAATGTGTTTCAGCTCATTAAAATAATTTTTCATCTATTTTAGGAAATCTGTGGATAAAAACGATCAAAATAGCCACTTTAACTTTTTTATGGATGCCTAGATATTTACTGACCGCTGTTTGAAAAATCATAAAATTTTTATTTGTCATTTTTTGTCGACTTTTTTAGAAATATTATGAAAATTTTCCGAAAATCAAGTCCAAATTTTTTTATTAGTAGTTTTTTGAATTCTCCTTAAAAATCAGGCAGAACCACTTGTGAAATTTTCTGGTATCTATTTGGTTTACGTACTTCAACCGATGGAAGGGTCAAGCAAATATCGTTTCTGAACTACTGATGAAATTGACAACTTGTTTGTGACACCGGTTAGTGCCATTTGGCACGCAATTTATGAAAATTTCATTTTTGCAAAAAAATCTCAAACAAATTTCGGGTGTAATAGGCGTATTTTCTTTTAAAGTCAGGACATTTTTTAATATAAAAACGCAATTGAAGGTCAATTTTCATTCCTAAAAAGCTGTTTTTCTCTATTTTTGGTCATTTTTTCATGGAAAAACAACTTTTATATCGAGGAAATTTTATAATGTGCAGAATTATTCACCTACTTTTTAGCGCATCACACCCGGCTGAAGTTTATGAAACTCGTCTTAAAAAAATTCTGACATCGGGTTTAGTTGGAAATGGAGTTCCAATGAAAAGTGTTTTTTAATATTTTTACAAATACTCAGTAATGTTAAGACATTAAAAATATAAACGTTTGCAAGAATGAACACTTTTATTGAAGATAAAAAAATAAATTTTCACATTTTTTTCTTTCATATATCGCTCTGAACAAATGTATCAATCTTCCACATCGCTGCCACCCCCTTAAAGTCATACATCATTGTTGTACCTTGAAAACTCAGGGAGAAGATAAATTACAAAAAAAATTCCGTTAGTTTTGTAAGCACGTTTCTGATTAGACAAATTATCGGTCACTTCCGATTTTTTTTTAGGATACAAGATTTTTGTTCAAATATATCAGAGAAAGATCATATTTGGTCCAACGATTTGTATTTTTGGGACAATTGACCATTTTAAACCCCATTTTTTGCGACGACTACCTCCTTAATAGAATCTACGGTATGGTATTATTTTAATTTGGACTACTCAAAAATGTAATTATAGATTTTAGTAGGCTGAATCTCGTAGGTTAGAATCTTCGAAAAACATAACTTTAATCCATGGAATTTAATCGCCATAGCTTTTCTTACAAAGATATCACATTTTTTGTGCAATTTTGAGAGTTTATAAACATTTTCTCCATAATTAATTAAGGCTTGGCACCTCAAAAATATTTAAGTCTTTTAGACGTCGCGGTGAAATATATGACATCAGTGATAATTTCTTGAGGTTTTATGGGAACTTGAATATCAAAAATAGTGCAAAATTGGTATTTTTAAACCATTTACTGTGTTGGGTCGAAAATTTTTATATCTTTTGCTATAGCAACACGGAAAACATTTTTAAAGACCAAGATTTTCGATACCGCGGTTTGCCCTGGACATCAATTAAATAGTTTTTAGATGGAAGGAACTGGAGGATGGGAAATTTATGTCACTGGTGTTAATGGATTCATTGGAAAAGCTTGGTTGTACAATTTTGGCTGTTCTTTAGATTTTTTTTATACAGTTATTGTTAATTATTTTTGTTTTAAATTGAGTCAGACGTATTGGACAATTTTATCCCCTAAAACTACGAAGAAAACAAAATGTGATTATCACACCAGAAACTTTCTGGCAGAAAGTCTCATGGAAAAACGTTCTGAAAAACGTTTTTTTTATTAGTTTCCATGTTTGCAGAAAAAATATTTTTCAAATTAATTTTCAGCAAATTTGTCCAAGCTTTTCACAGATGGAGTCATAAAAGGTGGCCTTTTTGATGCTCAGACAGGAAACCCATGGTGTCACAAAGATTGTGGTAGAATTCATCCAAACGAAATTTTAAAAATGCTGAAAGCTCTTCAAGATGGAGCAGTAAAGTCGGAAATTACTCTTTCAAAAGCTAAATATACAGTAGCTGCTACAGAAAAGGACAATACATTAATGCATGCATTTTCTGGTGCCATTCCAATGGTCATGAAAGTAGTAAGTACAGAAAATTACAATAATTCCAGATCTAAGCCATCGGGAACGTATATCGGGTACGATTTCTCACGTGACCCTTCTTTTCTTCTATTCTGGAGTCATCTTTTAAAAACTACAGTTTTATAAGCTTTCGATTTTTCTATCAAATCATTACATTGTACTATTGACGCCTGGTCAGATAGTGTGTTAAGAGTAAAATTTGTACTGTACAAGTTTTAGGGATTATTTCATGGCAAA
Organism: Oikopleura vanhoeffeni; assembly: GCA_004367855.1. Classification (NCBI taxonomy): domain Eukaryota; kingdom Metazoa; phylum Chordata; class Appendicularia; order Copelata; family Oikopleuridae; genus Oikopleura; species Oikopleura vanhoeffeni. The sequence continues at coordinate 19,175 of SCLH01002280.1, forward strand.
AGAGCTCTTATTATGGGGTTCGAATTTGACAAATTAACACCCACTATTCTGAGAAAACAAATTTTTGTTAATACAATACTAATCGTTGAAGTGGTTCCGAGCGATGCGTAGGTTGGAGCACTTAACATGGCGCTATCATTATAAATGTTATTAGATTCTCCAACCTCGCTCGGAACCACTTCCACGATTAGTATTGTATCAACTCGTAGAGTCGCCTAAAAAATATCTTCTAGAATTAAAGTTAAATAATAAAAATAAAGGACTTTGCAAGTAGTTGGCTTGAAGTGACTGTACGAGTTAATCACACAGCCACAAAGAAATTCGATTTGATTATTGAGGGTCAGTTGAAGGTATGTACGGTACATAATGTACCAGTTACTACGGCTAGCTATTTTGGCAATAATAGTTTAGGTTCGATAATCGAACTTCGATTAATAGGAGAATCATCGTAAAAAAAATTCGTCGTCAGAATATTTTTTCGTAAAATTTCTTGTAAGCATATTTCTCAAGTCAAATAACTCATTTCACCTGCTACACATTATTTGATTTTGCTGATATAAAACTTTGATTTTGATCATTTTCAAGTGCATTACTAAACACAGATGATATCAATAAAAACATCTAGAAATTATACTTCCTGATGATATTTTAATTTAAGAGCAACGGGAAAAGATGTCTCGTTATTGGATTCGGTAATGCCGACTCAAACTCTGGATCGATGACTGCTGCCATAGGTAAATATTGGATACCTACCCTGAAACTTCAGGGCAGTGTTCTCACACGGGATTAATTTTCAATCCCGATCTTGATTCGTATTTTTTTGAGCTGATGAAAAACACGTATGACGAGCCGATGAGAAGACTAGGGGCGCGCATGAGCAATGAAATTAAAGAAGTTTTTTGCTTGAAGAAACATGTGCGGATACTAAATAAGATATATTTTAAACATGTATAATTTTAAGAATTAAAAATGTCAAGAGCTTTTAAAAGAATACTTTTTAGATTCTATCTTAACCCTTCCACACCCAACATCATTGAAATTCCCCTGACACCGCAAACGTCATTCAGGGGGCTACTTTGAGCGCTTATTACGGGGAAAATAAAATTGTTAATTATTTTTATGAGATCAAGAAAAGACTTGATTTTAAAGCTTATACAATGTTCAAACTTTCGATTCGGTGCACTCGATAAAAGTGCTTCTTATTCTAGCGGGGGTTTTCAGCTGATTATTGAAAACCAAATAAGTTTGATAATTGCTCTGTTTGTCTTTCATGACGAATTTAAATCAAATTCGTCCCTAATTTCCCTCAGAAAATAATTTATTAAAGTACGATATTTTTATCATTTTCTGAGAATTCGCATAAATGAAAAAATAAAATAAAGGTACAATTTGTGAAGATAGTCTGGCTTTAAATTAAATCACCTATTACTTCTGCAAAAATAATACTCTCAGAGCTCTTCCGATCAGCTTAAAATTTTGAATTCAGAACGAACAACCGAATATTTGAACGCGACCTGCTACTGAAAATCCACAAAATTTTCAACCTGTAAAACCGAAGCTAATAAAACTGTAAAAATGATTCTCTAGACTAACTATTTTAGTAGTATTAGAGTGGCCCAAGCAAACTTAAATTCAGCTAAAAACGATATAAATAGTCATTATGAAAAAATGGTCGTTTTTAGCCAAGGACTTACTTCTGAACAAATATTTTTTGAATCATTGGTTAAATAAAAATTTTAAACTTCCCAGTTTTTAGGAAAGTGTAACACTTTTATTTTAATTTTCTTTTACCGTATTAGTCTGGATTTTGTTCTTGCTTTTAGTCGAATTTTTTTGGAAGTGAAAATATTAACCATGAAACGGAAAATTCAAATTTTTGAAAAATACTCAATAAATAAATTTGACCATAGAGTTTTGCCTAAATACAGTATGTGTTTTTTTTACTTGCGAAATGAAAATTGTCATTTAGGTAATTACTGCCAATAAAAAATGAAACTAGGTGGATTATATTTCAAACCCTGACATCGGCTATAGCTTGGCTTTCAAAATAAAATCTACTAAAGTTACCATTTTAATTGACCGTTATTACCTAAATGACAATTTCATTTCGCAAGTAAAAAAAACACATACTGTAACTAATCAGGAAAAAATACCTATTTTTGCTCTTAACAGTGTTTTTTCATAAACATTACTATTTTATAGGCTACCGTGAGCTGATATATCACGTGATTTACTGAACCTTGTCTTTTAATCAACTTTTCTAAAATGTATACAAAACGTTTTTACATATTTTGTTCGCGAGCTTATAAAGCGTAGGTCTACACTTTGGCTAATTAATATAGTTTCTTGACTACCCTGTTTCGCTAATTTTTCATCGAGAACAGGCAATTACAGCGTCCGGTACCCCTTAAAAATTGGTTGTCGATATTTACATGATTACTTCAATTTACAGAGAAATCTGAAGAAACAATTAGTACCCTAATCAGGGATTGCTAATCTTGCGTACTGGTGGAGTTTCCGATTTCTTATGGCTTCAGCTGGACAAGGTCTAGGGCAGGGATCGGATTTTCTGAAAATTTCACCAGGTCGGGTCGATTTTTTTTGAAAATTTTCCGGGTCGAGCGTCGACCCAGTTACTTTTTCGTCAGCTCGGAAAAAAATTTCGACCCAGGTCGGGTCGGGTCGAAGTTCGGGTCGGGTGATCGGTATGTACAACTTTATAGTAGAAAAAACTTCTTTGGGAAAAAAAACATTTCATCGTATCACTCAATTGTGTTTTGCGTTGAATCATGCAATTGAATAGAAATATTTGTTTCTGCTAAACAACAGAATAAGTTAAAATTTATTTATTAATTTATTTATTTAGGGGATTGTTATTTTTAAATGCAAAATTAATTTTTTTTGTGAAATAAGTTCCAAATCGGACGAAAACCTATAGAAAGTAATTTTATGTTATGTATTAAATTTTTTTCGAAATGAACCCCAAATCGGTCGAAGGCCGACAGAAGGCGTTTTATGTATTCATTAATTTTATGGAAAATGAGCCCCAAATAGCTGATTTATATGATTTAAGTCTTCAGTTATTTTTGGAGAAATAACATTGGTAATTTTGATCAAGAATATTCCTAATTTAATTTTAATCTGAATTCCAAATTTAATTAATGCTTGACCATTTTTTGATTGCAATAAATTATCGAACATTTTCTAACTCCGTAGTGGCCGACAATCTCTGGACCCGTAGACTACGGGCCGTAGTGTCCTTCGAGCCATCCGGGTTTGCGTTTTAAGGGTACCCGTTCCTACATTTCTGCAGTTATTATGTCATAAAAATGCACCCAAATCAATTGTTATGTTTCCAACGTATAAAAGAACCAAAACATACAAAAAAATTTCGAAAATTTGCGTTTTTTCGATTTTTTATAAGTATTTTCTCAAAATTATGTTCAAAAAATAACGTTTGTGTCAATTTTACCACTAAAATTCAAAAACGGGTTGACGTAAGCCAACTTCTTCTCAGTGTTTCCCCAGCTTTCCTTCGGAGTCTACGTGACCACTGACCTAAAATCATATTTGAGTTGGGGGTCAAAATTGCAAAAAAACGCCACTGTAAAGTTTCTATTGTTTGAACTAGCTTTGTAAAATTTGAGCTAATTTGCAAATTTAACCTGGGAGGAGATAGATTTTTCGAGGCGTAATGTCCAAAAAAACGGTGGTTTTTGCATGTTCTAGAAAAAATATGCACTTATCGACAAAAACGCCACGTAAAGTTCGATAGTAATTATACAGGTGTTTTAAAATTAAGGGTTTTTCATAATAAAACCTGGGAAGATAGATTTCCTTTTGCGTTATGTCTTCTTGTTTCGCCTATGTGTCACAGAGTGTAAGCATACAAAAAAGTTTGCACACTTATGATGCAAGCTGAAGGCTAGTTCTACAAAACTGCTAATCTGAATAATATCCTTGAAGCAGTGTTGGCTAATATTTATCGAGAATATGTCAAATTAGGGCCGGGATACCTTAAATCAAGCATATAACCGAAGATCATTATTAACATAATATTTTTCAATGAAACATATTTTCAAATTCTCACAGTCCTATAAAAACAATTGTTAAAAAGTTATAAAAAGTATCAAATTGAAGAAGAAAATTAAAAATCTCTCATTTTCGCGATTCTCACAAACAAGTGCATAATAAACACGAATTAAGGGTTAATTGACATTTAAAATTATAAAAATTAAACCGTCGCCAATGGTATTGCATCTGAAAAAAAATCAATGTTTTACATCTTTCTCATGTAAAATGAGTCTTAAATTTTTGGAATAATATTTCTCGTGATTCTCTCTTCTTTCTTTCGCCTACGGCATTCTCTGTAATTAGTATTTCGGATAGTTTGACTTTTAGAAAAATTGCTCCTATTTAAGGGATCCCTGCCTCCTACATTTCTCACAGTTATTATTCATTAAAATGCACCAAATCAATTGTGTGTTTTGAACGCATAAAACAACCCAAATGACAAAAAAAAATTTTCGAAATTTTTGCGTTTTTCGATTTTTTTTAAGTATTTTCTCAAATATGTCAAAATAACGTTGTTCAAATTTGACACTAACATATCAAAATTTCGTCATGCCGTAAGCCAATTTCTCTTCAGTGTTTCCTCAGCTTTCTTTAGAGCCTACTTTCGAAAAAATCGAAGCACTTTTTTTTTTTCCGGAAATGTTTTCAACGTGACCTGAAAATTCATATTTTGAGTTTGGGGTCGAAATTGCAAAAAAACGCCACTGTAAAGTTCTATGTTCTGAACTAGCTTTTGCAAAATTTGAGCTAATTTGCAAATTAACCTGGGAGGAGTAGGATTTTTCGAGGCGTAATGTCCAAAAAACGGTGGTTTTTTGCATGTTCTAGAAAAATATAGCACTTATCGACAAAAACGCCGCTGTAAAAGTTTGTGTATACTATTATTAACAGGTTAGTTAAAATTAGGTTTATTTCAAAAATATACCTCAGAAGGAAGGAATTCGGTTTTGCTTAGGTCTCCTTGTTTCGCTAATGTGTCTGGGAGTGTATTCATGCAAAAAAGTTTGGCAAATTTTTTTCGCAAGTTGAAGGCTAGTTCTACAAACTGGCTAATCTGAATTATATCCTCGAGGCCCTGTTTCGGCTAATATTTTACGAGAATATGTCAAATTAGGAGCAGGATACCCTTAAAACCGGAGGCCAAAGTCTTAGAAATTCGTTACGATCTTTTAAGGGGTCTTCCACGTGATTTGAGTACTTTGAAAAAAAACATAGTACAGTAATTTGAAAAAGGTCAACTTCAAACGTTTTTAAGACTTTTTTCACATTACATCAAAGTCCGAATAAAATCACGTGACGAATAATCCAAAATCAGGTTTGGAATGTCATAAATTAATCCTTATTTCTCGAAAAATAAGATCACGTGACAATTTTGGAAAATATTATTATATTCAAAACTCTTGAATTAGGTGTTAATTGCGCCAAAAAATTTTCGGCGTAATTTGATCACTATTGTTTACTTGAACCAAAACCTTATTCCTAATTTGAAGGTCACCTGATCGTTTTTGGACTTTGGTGTAATGGAAAAAAAAGTCTTTAAAAACTCTAAAGAAACACTTTATTTTCAAAATTGATTAAGGGTATGGTGGTTCCAATTGACATTTTTCTCGATAAATATTAGCCAAACAGGGCCTCGAGGATATAATCAGATAGCCAGTTTGTAGACTAGCCTTCATCTGCGAAAAACAGTGTCAAAACTTTTTGCATGAATACACTCCCAACACATTAGCGAAACAGGAGACCTAAGCCAAAACCGAAATTATATCTCCTCTGAGGTTATATTTTGAAAATAAACCTAAATTTTAACATAACCTGCATAATTAGTAAACAAAACTTCTGTTGAAGCGTTTTGTCGATAAGCTTTAGTTTTTCTATAATATGCGATAGACCGTCGTTTTTTGACATTTTCCATCGGAAATCTATCTCCTCTGAAGTTATATTTCAAAATTCACTCAATTTTTGCAAACGGAAGCTCAAAACAATATGAAACTTGTGGAAGCGTTTTTTTTAATTCGGACCCCAAATCAAAATATGAATTTTTCAAGGCCACGTGAAAAATTTCCGAAAAAAAATGTGGTTCAATTTTCTCGAAAGTAGTCTCAAAAGAAAGCTGGGAAACACTGAAGAGAAATTACTTACGTCAACCCGATATTTTGAAGTTTAAGGTGGTCAAATCGACACAAACGTTATTTTTGAACATAATTTTGAGAAAAATACTTAGAAAAAAATCCAAAAAACGCAAAATTTTCGAAAAATTTTTTGTTGTCATTTGGGTTGTTTTATGCCTTCAAAACATAAACATTTGATTCGGTGCATTTTACGACGAAAACAACTGCAGAAAATGTACAGCGTGAGTTTTCTCGATTCTCCCTTTTTTACCCAGGCGGTTAGACAGCCACCAAATGGGTGAAAAAGCGGCAGATGTAAACAAACATTTTTTCTGCGCAATTTACCCGGTAAAAAAGAGGCAGATTTAGCGAAACTAAGGCCCGATTCGTCAAATTACTTTTCGACCCAAAAAACTTTCTGTTAAAAAATTATGCAAATTTATTCTCATTCTGAAAGACGCAAAACATGTCAATAAACTGTTGGCTCGAAAAGGTTTCGAGTCATAACAACATATCTAGTCAGTTATATGAGCAGTTGGCGTAGTGGTTAGCGCGAATCGACGATCGTCCGCGTTACCTGGGTTCGACTCCCGGATTCTCAAACATTTTTCTTATGGTGAAACCCAACAAAACCAATTTTTTGGTTGAAATAAAATACAGATTTTAGAGTGTGCTCTAGAACTTATAACTAAGTTAAATAAAGTTATTTTAAATAATTTAAACAAAAATAATAAATTGATATTAAAAATTAAATTATTCGACTCAATAAAAAAAGAAAAATATATGGACGGAAACATCCGACTGACAATTTTACCCAGACGATCTCAACCCAAATTTAAAATAAAGTTGACGAGGATGATGAACAGGACATCATTTAATGATCGTCCAGCTGCGATCAGATAAAAAAAGAGTTTAAAAGTTTTAAGCAGAAGCGATAAACTATTCGTGAAAAAAAATATCCTGAAGAATATCGACTGCATGAGTTGCATTCTGATTGGGATAGAATGTTCATTAACTCGATCAAAACTGACTATTGATGCAATAAGCACAAAATTCAAACGAATTTGAAGCTCAAAAAACAAAAACGAAAAGAATCAATTATTTTCTAAAATAAACCTGACTCGTCTTGAAAAAATCCAATTATATTAAAATCCATAGAACTTCAAAACTTGTATATATAAATTCAATACATGGCTATAAAATGGTTTTTAAAATTGTACTATCCGAAACAATACCGTCTGCCACTTAAAATTAACGATTTTGAAAGGTGCAGTAAAAGTTCAATTAAATTTTAATTAACCTCCTACACCCAGAAACGAGAACTTCGCCTCACACCAAAAGCCTACTAAAGGCAATAATTGAGCGCTTATCACGAAAACTGGGAAAGATATCAATTTACTTATTTGTCACTGATTTAGATCAAGGATGAAATTAAGTGAACAACACGTGACATTTTAATTTCGAAGTTTGTAAATACTGATAACTGCGAAGAGAAAAGAGAGGTTTACTCACTGTATTCTTGAAAACCATACATTTTACAATGGCATATAAGTTACAAATTTAGGAGTGAAACTTTAGCTATTGAAAGCTGGTCTCAATTTGAAATATGATATCTTGATCGCTTACAAAACAATTATTCATATCGCCGCGCGTCGAAAATAGCAGTAAAATGTGAAAAATATGCTAATCAGCTGAAAACTCAAAATCAGTACACCTTATGTTCTAATATTGATCGATTTGTCTTTGTCGGCTCTATTGGGTTAAATTGCCGTTCAATTCTTTCGAAAATAAATTTTTGAAAAAATATTTTCTTCATTATTTTGAGTTTCATAAAAATCACATGTGAAAAAAAATATTCTTCGTATAGAGACTGCAGATAAATAAACTTATATCAAAAAAATCCTAAAATACTTTCCTAAAAACTTGCTTCCTCAGAATTTCGATATTATGATCGTTTCACACAATTAATTTTTTAAGAAATTTTGACGAAAATCCTAAAAAAAGTAGGAAAAAATAACTTTCGAACGCCTCATCGTATAAAATTTTCAACAATATTTTTGGAAATATAATTGCAAACTCTATGACATATTGAATTGTAGGTCTGTGACGATGTGATTTCTGCGCCGTTTGGCTCCCGAAAATTTTTTTGCCTTTAGATAGTCAAAAGGTGTGAGGGGGTTAACAAATTTATTATGTATGAGTGAGAATCCAAAAATGGCTGGAAAAAAGAGGAGCTGGTAAAAAAGAGGAGATGGGTGAAAAGGGAGATGGTAAAAAACAGGAAAACATCACGTGACATAATGCGTCACCAATTTGATTGAAATCTAAAACCTCTGTCTAACCGCCTAGGTAAAAAAGGGAGAAATCGAGAAAACTCACGCTGTAGGAACCACCATACCCTTAAGCAATTTTTGAAAAAAAACAGTACGACTTTACCAACCATACCTTAAATATACGGTCACGTGATCATTTTGAGGCTATCGGTGATGGGAAAAAAGTCTTAGATTTTTTTCTGATCCGCTTAAAGGCTTTTTTGATGATTTAAATTTTTTTTGCAAAAAAATAAGTACTGTTAACAGTAAAAATTTCGAAAAAAACGCACAAACGTCAATTATCCAAATAGTTGATCGAATTACTTTGTAAATTTCCATTCATACATGATTAAGGGTCCTAAATTGCGATAAAGGCCTTCGAGCCACGGATGGCTCCAAAGACACTACGGGAGTTAAAAAAAAAAAAAAAGATTTCTTGATATTTTCAGTTTTCCTTATTTTTATAACTTTTGCAAAAAAGTTGGTTAAATTTTTGTTAGTTTTATAAGAAAAAATTGAGCTCAAATTTTAATTTTTGATGAAAACTTAAAAAATAATTTTTTTCTAACTTTGAACTATAATTCTGTTTTTGATTAACTTTTTAATTTTTGAATATATTTATAGTGAAACAGATTAATTCATGTTTAAAATGTTACTTTTTCAATTTGAATTTGATTTTTTTTTTGTATTTCTGATTAACTTGAACTGATAATCTTGAAAGTTTTAAGTGCATTCAATATATAGAAAACCTACCGTAAACATTCGTTAAGTTCTAGAATTTCAATGTTTCAAACAAAAATATTTTCTTTCCGGTGATAGTTATTACATTTTTTTGTAGCTGATCAGACCGAAGAGTGTCCAAGGGACACCTCACAGTAGAAAATTCCAGAATTCAATTCAAATTCATAATTTTTCAAAAAACGTTGTTTTGAACAACAGGTTCTAAAATTTAGGTCCAAAGACAGATTTTTCAATAATTTTTTCAAATTCAATGTTTCACAAAGAAAAATTTTGCCTTTCCGGTGACATTTATTACATTTTTTGAATTTCATCAAACGTGAAACCGTTCAAGGAACATTTTATAAATATATAGATCAACGGACCTCAGAGTACAAATCCTAACTATTTGAAAATGCGAAATCTGAGCATTGATCGGTTGACTTCCTAATCTGACCAATGAAATCGACCTATTCCGCAATCAACGGTTTTAATTGGTGCGAATATCTTTCGTTGTTTGTATAATCAAATAGTTAGGATGTACTCTGAGGTCGTTATCCATATAGTATATAAAATTTACTATATATAGTTATAAATTTACATATTATAACATATTATATTTGTTATTATAAATTACATGACAGGTGTAAGGTTTTTACCTTCTTTTTTCAAAACTGGTTACACTTATTTCGCCGTTTTGATGGTTGTCAGACGAGTTTTCTCAGATTCAACCAATCAAACGGCGAAATCAAGGGATAACCAGTTTGGAAAAAAGAAGGGAAAAACCTTACACCCTGTATATATAGTATATCAAATTTTTGCTTCCCTTGGGTCAACTACCCAACCTTCAGGTATTAAAACAAATTTGAGAACTTCATTTTTTTGGGTTGGCTCAATAGCGTTCAATAATAATAGGAACGAATTTTCTGAATCATTCAATTGCAAAAAATACTTAAAAAAGTGTCAAGAATTGTCTAAATTGCAACATCCAAGCAATATTCATAATTTCAAAATATTACTAAAATTATATAAAATGATAATTAATATCATAAATACTTAAGAAATAAACTTAAATAACTTAAAAGAATTATGTTGAGTACTTTTTCGGGGCGGGTCGCGCGGAGTCGACTTGACCTAGATCACTGGAATCATTCCAGGTCAGAAATTTTCGCCCCCGACTCGACCTTAGTTTTCAGATCGAAAATTTTCGACCCGACTCGACCTGGTCAACATTTCCGACCCAGAGAACTCGGAATCCGAGTCGCGGATCCCTGTGATATCTATAAATTGTCGGAATATTTAGAAACTAATAATAAAATAATCGATTTATAGCATAAACTACATAAAAAATTATGTTTTTTCAGAAAAATTTCTGCGGGTCGGAAGGTCGTCTACTTTTCCAGGTCTGCGATCCGGGTCGAAAATTCCGACCCGGCGACCCGTCAAAATCCGATCCCAGGTCTAGGTTCCAATCAAAAAGAGCGAAGGATGGAGAATTTTCTTCTCTTTTTAGATCCGCTCAAAACCCTATAAAAATGGAAGTTCAACCTGTAGGTTATCCTTTTAAGGTGACGCTACCATCTTTTGTGTGGGTGGCAAAAAGCGATTACGTCTGCCTGATTCGAAAGTATGAAACAATTTATGGTTTTTTATGTCTCAGACAATTTTTGGAATTTATTTAAGTTTGAGATTTGCAGGGTGCACCATACGCATATGATGATGTAACATTTGTCTAGAGTAGGTAGTATGATCGCATGACTTGCAATTATATCTATTTGAAATTACTTCGTGTCCCGCTTCTTCATGATCTCGGCGATCTCCAAATCTGTAAAATTTTGAGTCACAGTAATTACACTTGAACGGTCGTATATGAAAATGTGCATTCAAATGGTTCATCATGACTTTTATGGGCACAAAAATCTATAGTTTTTAACACAATGGGTACACTATGTAAATTTTTTGATCAGGAAAAACAATCACAAGTTTAATACAACTGTAGAAGGAACGGAAATATGATTGGTTAATTCATTTTTAGGCGCGCGCTCATTGGCCTCTCATATTATGAGTCTCATAACATAAATATCGTTTCTTACCCTTACTTTTCCCGATGGCAAAAATATAAACAATTATTTCCTTGGGAATAGTTTATTTAAAAGTACCGTACAATGTTTTTCTAAAATAGCTATAGAATGACTGGAGTTAGTCCAGAACTGAAAATAGCTATTCTGGAAATCAATTTTTTTGTGACGGATTAAGGATAGTCGGTGAGACTATTGACAAGGCATGTTCATTTTTTTTTATTGATGCTAAACTTTTAGCAACTCTAGAATTCCTAATAAAATTTTCAATTGAATTACAAATAGAACATTTGGATTAATTTGTAAGTATGTTCGTCGCATACGGGGTGGAAATCAATATTAATTAAGGGCCCTAAGCTTACAAATCGTTACTATTGGAATGATGCGCAATGCAAGAATATGATTGGGTGACGGCTCAAATTTGAGCCGATTCCATTGACTTATTCTAAAATTCGGGTTTTTGATTTATCAAAAGCTGCAAGTATCCAGCGTTGTTTGTATCTTTAAAATAGTCATGATCTTTCAGCTGAGGTTCCTTAATCGATGTATACCAAATAAAAAGTTTTTCATCTAGAGAAAAGTGATGGAAAGTAAGTTAGAATAGCCTTTCCTTGAGATCTACTGTTCTTTACTGCTGAATAGATACAGAAAAAGCAAGTTTCTAAGTCGTTTTCATGCAATTGAACATGTTCGTATAATAGACTTGGATGATGAAAGCCTTTTCCACAGTCTCCTCTTGTAGAAAAATAAGCCATTCCTCGGCCTGTAGATTGACGTTGATGGAAATTTATATGTTGCTTGAAATGTTTTATAAAAAACGTAGGAAAAGGAAACGAACAATTATAGTGATATGTTTCTTGGTCTCAGTTAAATATTTTGCAACCAATCTTAGACCTTGATAAAGCTGTCAACGCAAAAAATCGATCTCGAAATTTTGATAAGATAGTGGTCTTATTTGGTCAATAAGATATTTAGATTTTTTGAGACAGATACCGGTACAATATTAAAATTGCTATCATTAATCTCAATGAATTTAAACGAAATTGAAGGCTTAATTTTATCAACTTATAAACTTGAATTTCGACTAATCAGAGAGCGGAATTTTTTAAAATTGTATTAATTATCGAAAAAAATCGTGATCTATAAAATTTTTAGCAAATATAATACAGCTGCTGTATTACAGCACAAATGCTAAATTTTCTGGACAGCCTAAGCTGGTAGAAATGAATTTATGAGGGAACAACTTGCAACAAATCATCTTATTGATATCATAAGCAGTAAGACTAAGTTTATTTAGACACAGGTGAATAAAAAAATATTTATACTACAGCCCTTGATTTTTTAAAGGGAAAGTTGCTATCAAAGAGTGACTTTTCTAGGCATCTAAGAAGGTTATCGAGCTTTTAAGGGGGTTGTATAGGCTGGAAAGACTTTTTAAGAGGTCCATAAGTTATGGACCATAACGCTTCACTCCAACTTCGGATTAGTATGAAAATTTCCAGATTGTTAGTTCGTAATCTTAAGAAAAACCGGAAACAAAAGTATATTTTTAAAAGTCGTATTTTTCTTACACCCATCATCATAAATGTTTGATTTTTTGACATAAGCTAGATAATTACAATGTGAAAAAACTGGCACTCTTTTTTTTCAATTTTCATCCTGAAATGCCTCGAAAATCGTATTTTTTCTACATGTTACAAAGAATACTATTTTCACATTAACAATAGGTTCTCCTGACAATTATGCAAATAATAGCATTCGTTTTTTTGTATTCATTTCTTAACTCGGTGGAGTACTGTTTGAAAATAATTTGTTGACCTCAAGGTCATCGTATCAAGTTTTATTAAAATGGTATTATAAACTATGGTCCAATAATGAGTCGTTCGAGCGCTAGAGAGCAAAACATTTTCTCATGTTCAACACTTTTTTCCAAATTTTTGTCTAATATAACTTAACAAGCCTACTTGACTTCAAAGATTGAAAAATAAGCTCTCTTCCACTTTTATATTGCCCGATATAGGTGGTTTATTTTTTAGGATCTATTTGAAGATGACGGCTTTCTCAATTTTAAAACCCCATGAAACGATATATTGGCAGAAAGAGAATTTAATTCCGCATGTGCTTATAGATTTAGTTTTTTGAATTTTAGACCGGTTGACCGGTAATGGCGGATTTCCGGTAGGTCCTTTTTTCAAAGTTGTTTCAATTGGGCCAAAATTCGGTCTGTAGACTAATACGGGCACAAAGATTTCGAATCTGATATCAGATCACATCTATGACGTCATTATGAGTCATAATGCCAGATTTATTTTTGTGACGGTTTTCTCTATCTTCTTTGTAAGAATTCTCCTATTTGACCAAATTGACGCATACTGTCGTCATAAGCTAATTCTAGTATCAGATTCGAACTCCCCGTGTCGAATTTGCCCTTATTTTGCGTTTTTTTATAAAGTTACCGTGTTTGTACAAGTTTTGAAGATTTTCTATGACATCATCTAAAGTGACCCAAAAATGACTCATTAGGAAGTCATCGATGTTATCTGATATCAGATTCGAACTCCTGGTGTCCAAGTTAGTCTACAGACCGAGTTTGAGCCTGATTGGAACAACTTTNTTTCTAGAGTTTGAAATTTTTTTTCAAATCTTTTACAAATTAAAATAACGACATAAATGGAGTGAAACTTTTTGAGAAATTTCATTTTCTTACCGATATTAGTTAGTCCAGGGATGTATTTTGAATTGTTGAAAACTCCTTTTTTTAAATCGTTATATAAGTGAGTTCATAATTTCAACCGAAAGCTGAGATTACGGTGGTTTTTTTATATCAGTTACAAGTCTGTGCGATGTATTGTTGTCTCCAGCGTGCCCACGAAAACACCCTTTATACCGTCGGTACCCCCTTAAATTAATTTTTGAATGATTAAAATATTTTCGTAAAATACTTAAAATTGAAAATTTTGAAATATCATTCTGAAGAAAATATCTGTTCCTGTATACCAATTAATTTTTGTTTTAGTGTCAACCATGCACAAAATACTCCTAAAAACTGGCTATTTTTGAATTTTGATTGACTAATATGTCGCATTTGTTTTTTTTAGAAGTTAAAGTTCAGGAAAAAACCTCAAAAACAAACCCCCCCGTAATATTGAACAAAAATTTAGAAAAAAAATAAACTATTTTTTGGAATTGCCGCAAAATTTTTTACAATGTATTTGGACGAGACAATTCTACAGTGCTTTTTTGCCGTTTTAAGATTATTTTAAGTATGCTCGTGCATATTTTAGGCACTGTGCTCACACGGGTTAACCAACCAGTTTAAGACATAACCAGAACGTTACTTTTTGGAGCTCCGGCTAAATACAGCTTAAAGTGTATTTCCAAATAAAACTATACTTCTCTTAGATCATTTTCAGGGCTTTCTCGAACTGGTCATAAGCCCAGTTTTTATTTTTTGTCTTATTTCTCCTAAACAATTTCTCACCTATAGTATATAAGAATGCATGAACTTCGAAATTGTTTGGTGAAACATAACTTCAGGGCTAGTTGAATATGAAAAAAATATGTTCGTTAAAAGTCATTTTTTTGGTGTTTATTTTTCACAGTTCCTGACGGAATTTTTTTCTGTTATTCTACTACTAAGAGATTGTTTATTGAAGGAGGAGGTCCATGGCAATATGGTAATATTACTTTCTCTTCAGTAGTACTTAGATTTCCGCTATTAGTGTTATATAGTGCGGCGCATCATTCCAAAGTTATTATTACATCAATACATAAATCTAACTTCAATCAATTTATTTTACTTTCTCTTTGGAATATTGTCAAAATTTGAAATTTCTAGAATAACTTTACACGGCAAATTCGATTTTACTATTAAAAATATTTAACCAAATCTAGAAGCTTCGTTATTACACAAAAACAAGTTAATTAATTAATGAGTACAGGTTTGTCAAACAGTACTTCCGGTTTGTCTGGCGCTTTAAAAAATAATCGACAATTTTTTCTCAAGTACTGTTTAATAAAAAAATTCCTCATTTGTTTTTTCTGATGCCGAGAAGAAATTTTTAAAAAGCACCCTTAATCACCTTAAGGGCCTCGGTGCATTTTGACAGATACGGATATCCGCGGAATATGGGCTCTTTGATGAAAAAACTTTTACTGGGTTTTATATTTCTGCTCAATATACCATCAAAAATGATGTTTCATAATCCAGGCAACTTTTGTAACTACAGAATTTTTCGAATTATTGCTTTTAAAGAAAATTTTAAGTTCGAATTAAAACTTTCCGAATTCAACAAATTTTTTGCATTATTTGTTTGAAATCACGAAAAATACTCTTCAAAAAATGGCTACTTTAACTTTTCGCGTAAGTGACCACATATTTTTTATGTGCTATTTGAAATTATATGAAACTTTTTGAGATTTTTGTGTCGAAACTTTTTGGAAAATATTTTGAAAATTTTCCTCATTTCTGGTTCAAAAATTTTCAAACAAATTTTTCTGGAATCCTCAGCTGAAATATAAGGAGGGCCTACTTTCATTACATTTAAACATGTCTACGTTTTGTTTCTTCGCTCTTGTCTATACTCTGAATCATACTTTTTTTGAATGAAAATACGGATTGCGCGAAATGTACTTTAGCCCTTTTAAATCAAAAATTTATAAAATTAATTTCACCGAAATTGCCTAATTTGTAAGTCGACTTGTTCACCACGCAAAAATTTAATAAATTTAACTCATGAAAATAAATATTTCTTTCGATGTGCTAAAATTTCGTTTTTTTTTGTCTTTTTTTTGAAATTTTATTTTCGATTTTGACGTAGAAATCATATGAAATAAATTATAAAATTTTCGACGGTGGTCGCGATTATTTTTTGAAGCTCCTAATTAATAAAACAGAGAAAATAAATTTTAATGTAATTTAGACACCTAAAGTACCAAACGCGCGTTTTTAGAGTGTTTATTTTAAAGACGATTTATAAAGTAAAAATAATCGATCTGAAAAAAACAGATTATACAAAGTGAGCTCAATAGTGACAATTACGTTTGAAATATTTTTTATATAAAATTATGAGGTGGGCAAAAAGTTTCTCATGAAGACAAAAAATTGAAAAAATGCAACCTCTGCCAAAATGCACCGAGGGATCCTTCTCTCTTTTCGAAAATATGGCACATCTTGCCAAAAAAACATCGCAACCATGTTTGTATATGATTTCTTATTTTCTTATGTATTAGATTTAATTGACATTTCAGAGAACACTATAATTTCGAAAGATTTTTGATACCATCTCTCACTGTTTTCCTAGAAGCGCTCAAAGTTTGAGTTCAGGCATAAATTTGAAAAAAATAAAAGAAAAATTTTATATTTTTTTTTCAAAAATTGACTCGTTACCAACTCTATCTTACTTAGTTTTTCAATGCGAATTTAAAAATAGAAATCACAATTTTCTACCATGCGGTATTTGAGTAAATTGGCAAAATGAGTTTAACCCAATAGCGATTTTGCATCAAAGATAATAATCAAAACAAATAATTTTTATCTAAAAATCTTGATTTTTAGGCTCTTTGATACAAATTTTTTGCTGTGTAGGCTTATTGAAAAGACAAACAATCAACCTTTTCATATTTTTGAATAGAGAAAAAATTACGAAAGTTTACAATGTAAGTTAACTTAGATTAATTTTATGCATATTTGTACATGTTTTCAAAACCTTCAAATTCATTCTTGACACCTAGATAACTTTAGTACGTCGAAATAACAAAAGTGATTTCGTATTTTTTTTCAAATAAATTATTTTTCTCTTTTTTTTTAAATCGCCTTGATGATTTCAAACTCGGAAAAAAGTACTTTCTAGTTTAGGTAGAACTTTGAAAATACCATCAATGAATTTCAAATTGTCTGAAATTATATATCCAGTTTTGAAAAAAATTTTGAGTCACTTCTAAAATTGGCCCTAAATGAGCGCAAAATATTCCGTCGGGTACCCCGTTAAGCAATTAAAAATTGTCAACAGAGTCACTTGATTAGTATATCGACCAAGAAATAATATCAAAAGTGTACTTATCTGCTTTTACAGGGAAAAATAACCATTTTTAATGACAAATTGTGATTTTTTCATCAAAATTTTAGACATATTTTTAAATAACTTTTGATTTATCATATAAAGATCAAATCGTAAATAACGATGACGTAGGTCAGATCCTTGTGCATCGATTCCAATAGAAAAACAATTTGTGAACACCACTGTGAGCTTGTATCACGTGATATGCTATACCTTGCTCTTATCAGTAAATTTTCTAGAACTAAAAATGTAAATTCCAGAATATCAAATGTCGGATGCATAAACATATTGTTTGAACTTCCTTATGTAAAAAAAAGTGAAACTCCAACTACCTTGGGCGTTCTGCCATCAACATTGAAAAAACGCCTATATATAGGCTCTGGTGCCAAGGCGGAACCTTTTTTTCTGTGCTAACAGGGGTTAAGTGATATGTTGGTTTCATTATGTTTGCTTGATACTTTCAAGGTTTTGTTCTTCAACATCAAATAATAAAAAACATTTTTTCATGTTTAGATCTCAAATTATTAATTTTTGAAAATGGGCTATATCCTTTTCCGAACGGAACTCCATCTCAAAAACGCTTACTATCTCTATAGCGCGTGTTCGAATCCCACTGATGTTGTCTAAGTGATTGTCTTAGTGATTGCTTGAGTGATTACACATCGATAAAATTTAGCGGTTCCATTATCAAGACCCTTGCCTATAATCATATTCAATATAATCACTAAGGCAACATGAGTGGGATTCGAACACGCGCTATAGAGATAGTAAGCGTTTTTGAGATGGAGTTCCGTTCGGAAAAGGATATAGCCCATTTTCA
>SCLH01002280.1:49334-63932 GCA_004367855.1 Oikopleura vanhoeffeni
GCCCGAATTAACAATATCATTTTTTGACTCCAGGAGCACGATTCGAAAATTATTTTTTAATCTCATGTCATCTTATTGCGTTTTAAATAGCACCAAACGAATCGCAAGCATCACTTTTCTGGAATTGATATTATAAACTATCTTATATAATATGAATCGTTCGAGCGCTAGAGATCAAAACATTTTATATTTTTTGACACTCAGAAAAAATTTCAATGTTTTTTGGAAAATTTTCGTCATTTTTTTACAAATTTGGTGTTATTTATAACTAAACAAGTCTGGTCGAGGTCAAAATTCATAGAATCAGGTCGATAGCATTTCTGGTTCAGAAGATATGAACTGCCTATAGAACCCCCTTAAGTTTGGCCTACCACTTTTACAATTTATGTCAAAATTGCAGCTTATATCGACATAAAACCTGGGAGGAGATAGTTTTACCATTTTGGCTTAGGTCCTCCTGTGTCGCTTATGTGTGAAGGAGAGTATGCATACAAAACATTTTTGGCACATTTTGCTAAAGGCTAGGTCTACAAACTGGCTAATCTCAATAATATCCTTAAAGCCCTGATTGGCTAATATTTTATCGAGAAAAATCAATTCCAGCGACCAGTACCCCCTTTAGGTCGATCCGGTCCTACAGGGCGGCTGACATTCAAAAATTAAAGTTTAATTGTAAAGTCAATTAGTGCGTTAGACGCTTATGATTAACAAGACTTTGTCTCGTATAAGTTTTAAAATGACATTTATTGCATTTGTATCGATCTTTTATGATCTCATGTTTAGCATCCTCGTGGTTTTTGGCATCGCCGAATCGAAAAAATCTATCTTCACAATACCCACATTTATAAGGCCTTATTTTAAAATGTGCGTTTAAATGGTTTCCGTAAAGTCTTGGATCATCAGTATTTACAGTAGAATATATACAGAACAAGCATTTAACTAAATCGTTGTCATGAATTTTTTGGTGATCTTCTAAACGGCCAGCACAATTGTGACTAACCATACATTCACCACGATCACAATGGTAATCACCATATTGAGAAACAATTGTATGACTTAAAGAATGATGCTTTTTATGTTTGATTTTTTATGAGTTTATACCGTCAAATTTCAATGTTTTTGAAAAAATAGTAAGAGAATGATTTTGTAAATGCAAAAAAATCGGCATATAGGGTCTGAGCTTGCTGATCATATGAGGTTGTCTGCAGTCGAGCAAATTTTCAAGATCGAACATTTATAAACATCTGAATTCTGATGGATTTAAATTTCAGACCAATCGGAATTCAGGAAATTGACCATCGGTTTTATCACATTGAACATTTTGAAATCGCTGAAATGCAAAATTTAAGCAAATTAGCTTCCGAATATATTTTTTCTTATATGTTTTTCATCAAGTTATGCTAGTACATATGCTTAAGGGAGTGGGTGTCGCAAAATTTTGAAAGCCTCTTCCAAAGGCATTTTCCGTCAAACAGCAAAGGTGATATTCCAAAAACATTTGAAACTAACAGAACCAACCTTCGCGGTAATTTTAAACTTAACAGTAATCTGATACAATCCCAACCTACGCCGACACCTACGCTTTAAAAAGCTTGTTAAAAGACACGCAGTTCGTACCTACTCTTCAATTTTCATCATTTTTTATTATTTTTTGTGTCAGGCTCCAAAGAAGCCTCACACATAATGCATTATTGTCTTTTACTCGGAATTTTGCTTTCGGCGGCCAAAAAAGCAAAAAACGAAAACAAAAATATTGATTTATTTATGATTTAAATTGAAAGTGCGCTTATTTGTTTTCTTTTTGACGCTACCGAGTTAAAAATTGCACCAAAATCCCTAAAAAGTGTTTGAATTTACGGAAAAAATTATTTTGAAGCATTTTTTCTGGGTTTCTAAATTTTGTCAAAAATTTAGGCTCAAAATGAAAAGTTGACATGGCCCAAGAGACGCCGAAGCAAAATTCAAAAAAAACTCTCTAGTTTATTGTCAACAAGTCTTGTGCTTTCAGATGCAGTATAAGTCGAAACTGTATCTCTCAACTGGTGGAGGAGATAGATTTGCTGAGCCCCCAAACTGACCATTTCAACACATTTGGCTAAAACGAAAAGTTGACATGGCCCCCAAGAGACGCCCGAAGCAAAATTTCGAAAAAAACTCTCTAGTTTATTGTTGGAACGTCTGTGCTTTAGACGCAGTAGAGTCGAACTATATCTCTCGAACTGGTGGAGGAGATAGCTTTTGCCTGAGCCTCCCAAACTGATCATTTCAAAATTTTAATTTTTAGTTATTTTGCGTTTTTGTCCGCCGAAGCAAAATTTTAAAACAAAAGCAATTTGCACGATTTGTTAGGCTTTTCCGGAGCCTCACGCAAAAAAATAATAAAAATGATGAAAATTGAGGAGTAGGTACGAACTGCGTGTTTTTTTAAGAGGCTTTTAAAAAGCGTAGGTGTCGGCGTAGGTGGGATTGTATCAGAGTCTGTTAAGTTTAAAATTACCGCGAAGGTTGGTTCTGTTAGTTAAATGTTTTTGGAATATCACCCTTGCTAGTTTGACGGAAATGCAACCTTGGAAGAGGCTCAAATTTGCGACACCCACTCCCTTAAAAGGTCAATAACGCTCCGAAAAAGGTTCCGTGACTGCTGATTACACATATACTGATTACATACGGTCTCTATCGAATTTAGCACCTAGTTTTTCAGAATTTTAAAGTGAAGTGACATATTTAAAGTGCACTTGTTTAAATCTGAATATAGATTAGAATATCAATTTACACATTACACACCATTACACAAAAATAAGTGATTACCCCATTACACACGAATTTTACAAAATTGAACAGGCCCTTTTCAAAAAATCATAAAATCACTATTACGCATCCGATCTGGAAGTTACGACCAGGGAACAGAGTTCAAACAAATGTCTTCAAACTTGTGTTTTTAAAAATTGTAATATTTTGATTTCAAAGGGCTCAAAACGGACACTCCTTCAGTGATATCTTTTTAAATAACATATTTGTTTTATATTTTCCCTGATGTTTTCGGTACAAAATGTTTTCATACTAGATTGTTACAGCCGTTTGTATGAATCGTCGCCTAACTTTAAGAGGAGAGCTCAAACTTAAATTTTGTTTTGTCTTTCGACTGCTCTCAGTCAAAGGGGATTGATCCAATTTAGTTTTAAATGACATATTTGAAAATTTCAGAGAATTTTGTATAATCATAGTGAATCTCAAAAAACAATATCAAGCGGTTAAAATTCTACAGCTAATTCGTAGGTCAAAAAACGACAGATCTGTACAATATTGTACGATTCGTGTGTAATGGTTAACCCCTAGAGTCTAGACTCATTTGAGTATTGATATCACCCAGAGGCATGAGAGCCACTTTTTTGGCTTGACTTTGAAGTCATATTATGGGAAAAGTATAAGTGTTAGGGGATTAATTGTTGGGAAATCATTGATAAAGGATAGACTCAATTTATTAATTATATTTTAGACAATTAAAATATAATCACTCATTCCGCTGTGGGAAAAAAGTGAAGTTAACTTTCAAACTGTTTTCACGGGAAAACCATACGATATAAATGAATGTAGTTAAATTTAAAATAAGTTTGAACCTATTTCCTAAGGGTATGGTGGTCCTAATGACATATCTCGTGAAATATTAGCCCAACAGGCTTCAGGGAAATTAATTCAGAGTCGTGAACTAGCCTTCATCTTGCGTTAAAACATTGTCAATTTTTTTGCATGCTACATTCCCAGACACATATCGAGAGACGGAAAACTGAGTCCAACCGGAAAATCTATCTCCTCTCAGGCTTATTAATGAATAAACCTAAATTTTATATAACTGTATATATAATTGAAACTTCTGAGTAAGCCCTTTTGTTGATAAGTGCTAATATTTTTCTAGAATATGCGATAAACCACCGTGTTTTCGACTTGTTTCATTGGAAAAAATCTATCTCCTTCTAGGTAAATTTTCAAAATCAACCAAATTTTGCAACGGTAGCACGAACAAAATAAGAAACTTCTGAGGGCCGTTCTTCAATTCGCCCCAACTCAAATATTGGAAAAAATTTCTTCGAGGTACGTGAAAAAAAAATTCCGAAAAAAAAAAAAAAAAAAAAAAAAAATGTGCCTCGATTCGAAAGTTAGCTCAAAAGGAAAGCTGGAAACACTGAAGAGAGTGGGCTACGTCAAGCCGAAATTTAAAGTTTTAGTGCTCCATTGAAACATACATTATGTGGACACACTTTGAAAAATGGCTGCAGCCGCAAACGTTTCTTTTTTGTTTTCTTTCTCTTCGAATAAAACTATCCTTGATAGAAAAAAATATTCAGTACCATTGATGTACTTAATTTTAAAAATCTTCGAAAAATTCAAAAAAACTCAAAATTTTAAATTATTTTTTGTTCTATTGGGTTGTTGTGCTGTTTAAAGATAAACGATTATTTGGTGTTATGAATAGTAACTGCAGAATGTAGGACCACCCAACCCTTAAGGCAGTTACCGACGCCATTTCGTGATTTTCAAACGTCTGTCACGAGCTGAATAAATTCACGGATTTTCTCGTTGTGACACCTACGAAATATTTGTCTGAATTTTTCAAAAAAGTAACCGGAAGTTTTTGTAATAACGTACCGGTCGTATTACCGGCCAAAATCAATTTTGGCCGTTTTTATTTAAAGAAATGATTTTTCGAGGTGACATCAGAATTTTCACTTTTTGTGTAGTATGCTAAATTCAAAAACTCCGAACTAAATGAAGCCAGCAGAATTTGAAAATTTTTGTCTTATTCAATTTTTTTCGATAAAAAACGCTCTCAAAATGGGTTGTTTTTGAAGATACTTTGTTTTCTTGGATAATTCGCAAATTTTGCTCAAAACAGGTTAGTAAAAAAAGCACTTTTAGGAAATCGTTTTTGCCGGAAACTATGAAGTTGGTTTCGATATTCCTTTCGGGTACTTAATGCGACGCGCTCAAAGTTTGGGAACCTTAAAAAATGAAATAAATATTTTTCAAAATTTTTTTTATTAAAATTTTGTTTTCAGATTATAATCCCTAGTTCTTTGCAAACAAATGAAAATTGTCTTGGATGAATTCCATCAAAATCGTAGATTATATCAACATTTTGTTGAATTTGATTAAAAATTTTTCGAAAAATAATTTTTTTTTATTGGATCTTTAAGATCAAATTCACAGTCAAATTGTGCAACAAAAATTAGATTCAACGGATCATTACAAGATACAGTGAGTGAATGAAAATAATATTAGAAAAAGTCAGAATTTTTTGAAATTTTTTTTTTTTCGAAAAATATTTTTATTATTTACATACCAGATTGAATTCACAGGCAAATGTGCAAGCAAAATTAAATTCAACGGATTATTACTTTAAAGGGGTAGCAGCGATGTGGCAGATGGTACAATTTTTTCCGGAGTGATTTTTGAAAGAAAAAAAAAATGTGAAAATTTTTATTATTTATTTTATCTAAATGAAAAGTGTTCATACTTGCAACGTTATTATTTTTTAAATTTTTACATACTTAAGTTATCTGTAAAAATATCAAAAACCACTTTTCATTACAACTCCATTTCCAACTTGACCGATGTGGATTTTTTTTAAGGCGATATTTATAAACTTCAGACATTGTCGGGTGTAATGCACTAATTAGTGGAGGAGAATCATTATTCAACATGCAAAAATTTCTTAAATATTGAAAGTTTTTTTTCCATGAGAAATAAGAGAAAAACATCTTTTTAGGAAAAAAAATGACCTTCAATTGAGTTTAAATATAAAAAAATTGTCCCTGACTTTTAAAAGTTAAGTAGCCTATTACACACCCACATTTTATACAGATTTTTTTAAAATAATAATAAATTTTTATAATTGCGTGCCAAATGCAACCAAACCGGTTCCTTAAGCAAGTGTTTGTAAATTTCATTCAGAATTTCAGAAACGATATTCACTTGACCCTTGCATCGGTTGAAATACGAAACCAAATACATACCAGAAAAATTTCACAAGTGATTCGGCCTGATTTTTTACAGAGATTTCAAAAAACTACTAATTAAATTTTTGGACTTATTTGCGGAAAATTTATCATATATTCTAAAGAGTCGACAACAAATGACAAAAAACATTTTCATGATTTTTCAAACAGCAGTCAGAAATATGTAGACATGCATGAAAAAGTTAAAGTGGCTATTTTTTTTCGTGTTTATTCACAGATTTCATAAAATTAATCAGAAAAATTTTGGACGAAAAATGCTTTAAAATTTTCATAATGCTTTGAATTTTTTCGAAAATTTTACGAATATAAAATAAAAGTTTTGAACTCAAATCGTTCCTTAAATAGATAAAAACTGATTTAATGACTGAACACATTTATTGTGGTCAGCAACGATTAAATAGCACAAAAAAATAACAACTAATTATTTTCGTAAGTAAAATTGACGGCCGTCTGCCACATCGCTCTACCCCCTTAAAGAACAGTAAAGTGAATGAAAATAATTACTTCGTAAAATACGAAATTATGAATTTTTTTATATCGAAAAATTTTTCTTTTAATTTTTCGGATTGAATCGATATCAAAAATGAGAATCAGCAAATTAACTTTCTATTCTGATTCCGAAAATAAGTCCTCGGTACTATTTCTTATCTAGAAATTTTTTAAAAAAATTTTTCGAATTTTTTTTATTTTCTACATCAAGATTGAATTCACAGGCAAAATGTGCAAGCAAAATTAATTCAACGGATATTACTTTAAAAGATACAGTAAAGTGAATGAAAATATACTTCGTAAAAATACGAAATTTATGAAATTTTTTTATATCGAAAAATTTTTCTTTAATTTTTCGGAATGAAATCGATATCAAAAATGAGAATGCAGCAAAAATTAACTTTTTCTCATGTCTGAGTTCCGAGATATAGCGTCCGTCGGTTACTCCCTTAATCTGGTCTCCGATTCAAAATACCTGATCGGGTTCGTCTATGAAAGATAATTCTCCCTCTGAAATGATGAAATTAGTGGTAAACAATATGTCTGCGCCTTATATTTCCGCCGCTTTCTCATTCATGTGCAATTTCTGTTTCGAACAAAAAGAAATAAAAAAAGTTCTACATTTAGTAGAAACATTATTATTTTTTTTAAAGATGTCAAGACAAATTCCTGAAAAACTGACTATTTACGACCTTGTTGTGTTTAAAAATAAATTGTGAGATAAAGCTGATAAAGAAAAATTTCAGGAAATCCAAAAAAAGTAGGATAAAATATATTTTCGAACGCTTCATCCAAAAAAAATTCTATCATTTTCATAGAAATTAATTGTAACTCTTTGGGATTAGAACTAGTGATGACTTCGAATTTAATTCATTATTTGTCCTTCCAAGTCCTTTTTTCAAAAAAAATGAAAGCCACTTTCATGGCTCTATGAGTCTTTGGGTCAAGAAAAAAAATAAACTGCTAAACTCCGACGTAAAAATTAGTAAAACCGATTTTAAAATGTTAATTTTTGACACTTTTACCAGTACTCGGTGTAAATCAAAATATATAAAATTAATGTGTGAGATTATGTTTGATAAGATTTTGCCGTGTGTATGTTTTATAATCACAATTCTTACAACTATACCGATCATTAATAATTTCATGCTTAGCCTCTTCGTGATTTTTCACATCCGATGCACGAAAAAACTTTGCTTCACAAAAAATACATTTAAAAGGTCGCATTTTAAAATGCGAATTTA
The DNA here is from genome assembly GCA_004367855.1 of Oikopleura vanhoeffeni. Taxonomy (NCBI): domain Eukaryota; kingdom Metazoa; phylum Chordata; class Appendicularia; order Copelata; family Oikopleuridae; genus Oikopleura; species Oikopleura vanhoeffeni. Next base: position 57,082 of record SCLH01002280.1, read on the forward strand.
AATGCATTCCTGATAATTTGTTATACAGGCAATCTGCTGTAGTAAAAGGGCAGAAAAAACAGGAAATTAAGTCATTATCATGAATTTTTTTGTGATCTTCCAGATGAGTTGCCCGAGTATAACTAATTTTACATTCTCCACGATCACAAGGAAAAGATCCAGGAGCAGATTGGATTATATGAGATCGAGAATGGTGCTTTTAAATTTTATTCACATTGTGAAGAAAAACTCCAAAAAAAATTGAAAAAAATTTTAATCGAATTTTTTTGTAATGTATGCCGCATACTGTATGCGTTTTTTAATTCAATAATTTACGGAAGGTTTTTCATTCATTTTTTTAAATCGCCTGATACAGACTTTGAACTGACTCCAATCATAAGAGCTTAAAAAATATCAGAGGAAAATAAAAAATATCTGTACAAATATATGTGTATAAAAATATCTGTATAAATATTGCTAAAAAAACTAACGCACAATTTTGCTTGACATTTCAAAATATATATATTAAATTGGAATATAGATTTTTTCGAAAAATATCACAAACATGGGTTATTCCAATTTTGAACAAGAAAGGTATTTTTTAAGTAATTTTATTTATGTTTTTGAATTTTTCCGTAGAATTTTTAGCTTTCGATAATTTCAGCGGTTCTAACCCAACCTATGACTCAGGTTTTGTGGCATATTGTGGCCAATTATGATTTTGATAACTATATATTTCGCATTTATGATTCCCTAGGATATTTCTCGAATAAGTTTCATGACCACATTTATCACACCTGTACCGATTTCTGATTATATCATGAAATGCTTCTTCATGATTTCTAGCATGAGTGCTTCTAAAAAAAGATTCGTCACAAAACGTACACTTAAAAGGTCGAATTTTAAAATGAGCATTTAAATGAGGTCCAACTAATTGCTGGTTATAACAATCTACCGCTTTATAAGGACAGAAAAAACAAGAAATTAAAACGTTGTCATGAATTTTTAAATGATCTTGTAGGGCACCCTGCCATCGATAACTAACTTTACACTCGCCACGATCGCAATGAAAAAGACCATTAACAGAAACTGTAGCATGAGATTGAAGATGTTGCTTTTTATGTTAAATTATGCATGAAGATCAGATACATTACAATATGAGTAACTAGTGATTCATATATTTCATTTACAAACATGGATAACAATCTCTGAGTTCAAAAATTTATTATTATTTTTCCCAACTGATTTTTTTTTGGCCCAGGGATCGTTATCGTCAACTTTTTCATCGACAGGTTCGTCGACAAAAAATATCTTTATACAATATAAAAAATCTGACCGCATTTGGTCAGATAAAACAAAATACATTTTTATATATGTTAAAAATTAAAGTTGAAAATTTTTTAAGAAATACAATTTTCCGAGATATTTATGCCGACGATTGATAAAACGATATCAAGTTTTATTACATCACAAGAAAAAATGCAGGGAAACATTGTCACTCATATAATATTAGTCATATTGCAGACAATTAAAATGAGTTTACTTTTCGTTTTATTTCAGAATTAATAAGAATAATAAAAAGGATTTCGTTACTTAAGGGGGTAACCGACGGGTTTTACTGATTTTCAAACGTTAGTCCGAGCTAACTGCAATTCGTATTGAGTTAAGACTTCGGTTCCTAGGAGATATTTGTTTGAAATTTTTCAAAAAGGTGGTCGAAATTTTCTTTGTGAATGACCGGACACAGTGTTTTTTCCATTTTTTGGTACAACTACACTAAGCTCCTGGATATCAAAATTTTCTCTTTTTTCAGTATTAACTTAATTGTAAGCTTAACAGGCGTAAGTGCCTGATTTTCAAATTTTTGTTATTTAGGAGAATTTTCCAAAATTTGGGTGTTGTTTTGCGGGCATGTTTCGCTGGTACAATGGCATTCGTGAACAATTCATTTTTTTTTTTAAATAAAAGACTCGTCTTTAGAAAGTGTGCAAAGCGAGGAAGGTACGTGCGAGTTTTTTTCTCATTTTCACGTCATAATTAAGGCTTTTAGATGCATTCAAGTTTATTTCCCCAATTCGCAAAAATAGATTTTGAAGAAAATTCCAACACTTTTTGGTTTTGTGTTCGCACAATAGAACTCACACCGTAACTTTCTATACAACTACTCCGAGTCTCGAGAACACAGCTCCGTCGGTTACCCCAATAATTCTGGATCTAGAAAAATATTTTTTGGGAAAATTTATTTTTTTTTTTTTTGAAATTTTAAATTTTGTATTGTGCCATTTCAAGATCTAATTCAGCAGTTGATTCTAATGCAACATCAAATTAGAGCAAAAGAGTTATTACTTATCGCAAAAATACAGTGCGGATGGTAAGGAAAATAAAACTTTGAAAATATCAGAAAATTTTGGAATTTTTTGACATCGAAATTCTTTTTTTATAGTATTTTTGGAAAGCAAACTAGCCACGAAAATTGAAAAAGCAACTCAAAATTGCTTCCTTTCACTTCGGAGTCCTCGAGATAGAAACGCCTCCGTCCGTTACCCCTTAACAGCCGTGCGTGACCTGATTTTGCAAATTCTCTTGTTATTTAGAAAATTTTTCCCCAAAATAAATGGGTGTTTTTTTGCGGCATGTTCGCTGGTACAATGGCACATTTTATCGTCGAACAATATCAAGATTTTTTTTAACTAAAAGCACTCCCTTACAAGTGTGCAAAGCGATGAGGTGCGTCGTGTTTTTTTTTTTTATACATTTTCCATCAATAATTAGGTTTTAGATGCATTCAATAGTTATGTTAACCTCTCAATTCGTCAAAATAGAATTTTGAAGAAAAATCCAAACTTTTTTGGGTAAAATTCATAATTTTTGGATACAGTTTTTGTTACAGTAAGTTGTCACACAGATGAAAATAGTTGTGAAAATAGTCCAGGATCCAAGTGTCTAGATCAGAGAAAAAGTTAATTACTGAAAAAATACTTAGAAAAAATTCTCATTATTATGGCACAAATTCGGAAATTTTTTTCATCGAAATTCATCTTTTTTTTGGTTTTTAAAGCAAACCGTAAGAAAATTAGAATGGCCAGCTATAAACACTTTCCATCCACATGTTCTGAGTCTCGGGAACAGCCATCCGATCGTTACCCCAGAATTTCTGGATCTTAAGAAAGATATTGTTAAAAATTTGTTTTTTCGAAGATTAGAAAAGTTTTTATTGGCGATTTTCAAGATCTAATTCACAGTGATCTAATGCAAAAATTAAGAAGCAAAAGAGTTATTACTTTCAGAAAGATACATGCGGTTAAGTGAAATAAAAATTTGAAAATTTTTGACATCGAAAATTTTTTTTTATTTTTTGGAAAGCAAACCAGCCACGAAAATGACATGCAACTAAAATTACGCTTTCGGTAATCATTCCTGAGTCTGAGATACAGCCTTCCGTCGGTTTACCCCCTTAAGGGGATGTGGGCGCTTCCAGTAATGTGCTGGGGAAAATAAGGCGTTTTTAAAACTCAAATATCTTTCGTGAGAATTGAGTTGAACGTTTTATTTTTCAATTGTATATTTGTAAGTCGCGTTAACCTTGAACAAGTCAAAACTGAATTCATTTCTAAGAAAATATTACACTCAACCTTTAATGCATAAAACCTAATTGCTGTATTTCTTTTCATTGAAGTATACGTCAATCTCCACGTTCCCAACCAATCACGAATAATGCCGATTTATTGATCCAGAAAAAATTCTCTACAATTTAAACCAAGCATAATTTTTATAAATTCATCTTAATTCGCCGAAATTAATTTTTGAAATTCTTGCTATAGTTAAATATAGGCAAAATGAAAGATTATTTTACAAAAAAAGTATACCTCACGACGCACATGCGAATTTCTTTTCTCTTTTTCAATAAATTTCTCTATATCTCATTAAACTTTTAAACCAGCAAATTTTATAATTTTTTTAATATTTCTCGCATCATATTTTATGCTGATTTTAATGCGCGCCATTAATTATATTGATAGGCTAAAAAATTGAAATATTGAAAAGGGCAAAAATATGACGCAACTATAATATTGAAATACTTTCATTTAGAATTACTTTTTCTTGCGAGTTTGTTTTTTTTCTTCTGAAATGAGTACCATATCTATGATTTTTTCTCCGTTTTTAATGCAAGTCCGAAACGATATTTTTTGGAAATTTCTAGCAATATTCGTCACAGTTTCCAATTTATTTTGGTCTGAATCTCCCGTGAAAATCGATCACTAATGGGTTTTTTTGTTTCGATCATTCTGTGCATTATTCGGGATTTCAGTTAGCAAAGCGATTTCAATGTTCTAGGAAAAAAATATCCCAGAAAATAATTTGGTGTTTTTTTTAATTGCAAACAGATTTCCGGGTACTGATGACTCAGATGCAATTGAAAAAATACCGAATTTGCGACCCGGTGGTCGAACAATGAACTATGACCCCAATCCCTTAAGTTTATTCTCGTACCTTTGAAAATAGAGGGTACCTAAGGGGCGTAAAATTCAAAGCATAAATGCGAAGCATATGCTGCACCAATGTATGGTTAATTTGTAACTGGGATGCCAAAATGACAATTAAAATGTCCATAGTGACCACAAGAGCCGCTAGAGAGCAAATTCAAAGCATTTGCTACACATTTTTTGTTGGTTTTAATGAGTAAATTTGGTATCAGGGAAGTCGAAATAAACTTAAAATGTCAAAGTGATCACAAGAGCCGCTAGAGAGCAAATGTGAAGGCATTTGCTGGACTATTTTTTTTCGTTTGCCCTTTGAGTAATTGGTTCCAGGAGTCGACAATGAACACTTAAAATGTTCCACAGTGCACCACAGGAGCCGCTAGAGAGCAAAACGAGGACAATATGAAACCTAATTTTTTAGGGTCAAATTATATCTGTTTTTTGATCGAAATTGAAGTTCAAACTCATCAAAAGTACCACATTTGTTTGGGAAACATTTTTTAACAAAAAGCCTTTTATTAACAAAAACATTTTTCTAACAAACACATTTTTAACAAAAAACACTTTTTTAACAAAAACATTTTTTAAACAAAAAAAACATTTTTAACAATAACATTTTTTTAACAAAAAACATTTTTAACAAAGAACCAATTTTTAACGAAAAGATAAACATTTTTAACACACCAAATATTTATAAGCAAACAAAAACATTTTTTTAACAAAAGAAACATTTTTTTTAACAAAAAAACCATTTTTTTCACAAAAAACATTTTTGAGTTCAAATTGAGTTTTCAAAACTCATCAAAAGAACAGACATTTGTTGACAGGTAAAAATCCTCACACAAAAATATCAAAATATATCTCGGTCTGCATTTATTAGTGTTTTGAAAAATATATATAAACTTATTAATTAAGTATACAGAATGGGGCAAAGATTTTCTAACAAATTTGAAAACTCGTGCCCAGTATACACGGGATGAAACCGTGCAAAACTCTTTGTCAGGAAAAAAATAGGTTGGGGTGAGAAGATTAGGGTTCGTAGGAACCCTTGTCTTCTTGCACCAACCTAGTTTTTGTTGACAAAAAGTTTTTGCCATGCCCGAGGTACACTATAATTTATGTGTAACGATATCATCCTTCTTTGAAAGATTCGAACTAGGGTTTATGTAAACTCGTGTCCGTGTACACGGTATGAACGACGCAGAGGCTGTTCTTGGTTGAAAGGCTAGGGTTTTAGGTTAAAAAATAGGGTCGTTTCCGCAGGAACAACGAGCGCATATTTTTTAACCATAACCAAGACTTTCCGAGAAAAGTTTGCCATGCACGAGTGTACACTATAACGTTATTTTTCTATGAACGCAAAAAAAAATTTGGAGCCTGCACATGCCGGTGTTTGCTCTCTAGCGCTTCGTGACCACCAATGCTTAACTTTCATGCAACACTTTAGAGTACTGCGAAAGCTTCAGGTCTCTATGACGCCGCTAAAAAGAACCTAGACCGGATTGAGCGACCAAACAACCACTGCTTTACACTATTCCTAAGTGGGCCTTTTAAAAAAAATCGAACTCAGCCACAATTCCTCGCTTGTAACTCTCAGTGACTCCATAATAGTGCTATTTTTCGCTAACTCTGTTCTGAACAATTCTGAACCATTTTGCTTCATTTCCCGGCGCTGCTAAATAAACAGCGGAAACATGTTGAATTTTAATTTGAATAAATCTTTAGGTATTTTTTGAAAAATAAATCAACATTTTATAGGTACAAGTAAACCTTGGGCGAAAATTTAAAATGTAGAAATTCTGAGCATTTGTCCTGCTTGATAAATATTTTAGCCCTCGCAACTTTTTATCTTTACTTTTCTGAGTCCATCACATGTTTGAGCGTCTTTTCTCATCATTAATTATAAACTGTAACAAAAATAAACGCAAAAACCTCTGAAAAAGTTCAAAATTTTATATCGCGGAAAAATATGTTTTTTTTGTTAAAAAATGATGTTTTTTTGTTAAAATATGATTTTTTTGTTAAAAAAACAAATGTTTTTTTTGTTAAATGTTTTTTTTCTGTTATAAAAAATGTTTTTTTTTGTTATAAAATGTTTTGTTTTGTTAAAAAATGTTTTTTTTTGTTATTAATGGGTTTTTGTTAATAAATGGTTTTTTTGTTAAAAAATGCATTTTTTTTTGTTAAAAACTTTTTGTTAAAAAATGCTTGTTTTTGTTAAAAAGTTTTGTTAAATAAATTTTGTAAAACAATTTTTTGTAAAAACTTTTTGTTAAAAACCCCGCCTGCATCAAAAATATCTCTCAGCATTTATTAGTGTTTTTGGAAGATAATTTACTAAATACTGCTTTATTGATAAAGTCACAGATAGGGAAACATTTCAACAAATAC
>SCLH01002281.1:10317-23392 GCA_004367855.1 Oikopleura vanhoeffeni
AAAGATTTATTTACATTTATTTTTTTACAACAATTTTCAAAATTTTGCCGATCGCTGATTGTTTGAAAATTAAAAATGCTCAAAAGTGACTTTTGACCCCGGAAATGAAGCCGCATGAATAAAGCAGACTAAAAAACATATTTTTAAATTTTTTTACAAATCGGAAAATGGTTGAAAAAGGCTGAAGGCTGATAAAGGGGTTTCAACTCATTTTTCAACAAAATAAGATTCAAAATATAAATTTTTCCTTTATCGGCCTTCGGCCGATCAGGGACTTATTTTTCAACCAAATTAAATATAAAATCCCGTTTTATCGGCCTTCGGCCGATTTGGGGCTCATTTTACAACTAATTCGATCAAAAAACCCCCTCTTATCGGCCTTTAGCCGATTAGGGGCTCAATTTACAACTAATCTAATGAAAAACCCCCTTTTATCGGCCTTCGGCTGATTTTGGGATCATTTTACAACAAAATTTAATTAAAAAAACACATTTTATCAGCCTTCGGCCGATTTGGGACTCATTTTTCAACAAAATTAAATGCAAAATACGAATTCCCCTGCTATCGGCCTTTGGCCAATTTGGGACTCATTTTTCAACAAAATTGAATATAAAATCCCGTTTTATCGGCCTTCGGCCGATTTGGGGATCATTTTGGCAAAAATTTGAGTCATTTTGAAAATATTTCCTCGGAGGAGATAGATTTTGAAGTCTGAAGTTGTATAAAATCGTCGGTTATTTGGCGTTCTAGAATTGTTCATTCGCCGGATCAAAAAGAGCTTGCCTTAAAAGATTGACATTAGAGTGGCCGAAGTGGGGACCATTCTAGACAAGGGCTAAAAATAAGAAAAAATCGAGGAGGGCATTTTGTAGGAAATTTTACGGAGATATTTTTTTAATAAATTTTGTTATCAATTATGAAAATTATTTCAATTTATTTTTTGAGGTGTAACAATTGACTTTTTTGGTTACCAATTAATACCCTATACGGTAGAGGCTGTACCGTCTTCAAAATTTCTAAAGCAAGTTGTTTTCTTATTTTGGGGATCAAATTCATTTTCGTGTGCTATAAACCGGAATTTCAAAAAAAGGTAATTTTCGTCGTTCTGAGACCCTAAATAGCGTATTTTTAAAGTTACAAAATTTCAAAAAAGTATGTTTTCTAGTTTAATTTGACACTTCGGGGTCATTTCCGGGGTCAAAAGTCATTTTGAGCATGTTTATTGTTCAACCAATCAGCGATCGGCAAAAATTATGATTTTTTTTTTGAAAATAAGCAAAATTGAATATGTAAAAAAAATCCTTTTTAATGATTATCTTGATTTATTTCAAATGTTGATCTTGTCCGTAAATGATAAAACTGTGGCGTTGTTGACACCACCAAAACATAAAATCGCCTGTAGCACCAAATGTGGACGTCTAAGGCCCATAGTTGCTAATACCGTTTCCACAAAGTCGATGATTGCGCCTCTTTTGAGTATACTCAATCATGAACTGAAATAATTTCAAAAAATCGGGGAGCCTCTTTTCTCATTCTAGAATCACTAAAAAAATCATAGTTTTTCGGGCGGGGGTCTAGGCACCTTGTTTTTTGCTGGATTATTGAAAGTACATTCTAAGCTAAGTTAAATAAAAAGACTGGCTTTGAGTGGCAAAATTTTTTTATGAAAAAAACCAATTTAACAAAAAAAATGCGTTAAAAACCGTTTTTTGGTCATTTTTAGGCATTTTTTGGAAAAATTGTAAGCAGATTTTTTCTTCTTTATTAACATATATTTCGACCCAGAGGGTCATTTGGATGTTCCAGAGACCTTCAAAATCGGTCCTGACCGACTTCGGCCACTCTAAATCCCTTTCTTGAAAATTTTAGATTTTTTTTAAATTTAAGAATTCATTAATATTGTTAATTTTTTCAGCATTTTAAATTTTTTAAATTTGACAGTATTGATTTTTTCTCAAATTTAAATCTAATTTTTCTTTTAAATCAAAAATTTATCTTCAGATTTGAAAACTTTTTTGAATCCTTTATAAAATTTGAAATTTATTTTCAAAAATTAAAATTCAAAAAGTCATTTTCTCAACAATTTAATTTCAAATATGTTTTTCAAAAAATGCAGTAAACTTCAAAGTAGCTAATAAATTATTATCTAGAAAAATTCGCCTCAAATATCATGCAGTAATATATAATGCAGTAAACTTCAAAGTGGCTGATAAATTATAATCTAGAAAAAATCGCCTAACATATTTTTATATAGATAATTTTAATTTGCCCCAAAAATGAGCCCTAAAAATATTAANCTATGACGTTTGAAGCGGGAGACAGTGTTTTGTTGTTTCCGATTTTGATATCCTATTCGAGGCAGGTAGATCAAAATTGCCTAGGAAAAATCACCCAATTGTGGTTTCAGATTCAGGGATTTGATTGGTTTGGTTGGCCTAGGCTTGTGTAGTCTGATCTTTCTTTGCGACCACTCTTGGTATTCTTTAATACGAACCTGATAGGCGGGTTCCAATTGAGGCAAATGTGTGATCATTTTGATTTCCTGCTGGTCAATCAATCGGCTCAATATTTTGATCCGAAAATGCATTTTTAAATTTAAAATTTTGTATTTGGCGTGGTGGCGATTTGATTGAAATTTGAGAGAATAGTTATAATGAAAAAGTTCTTACGGCTGTTTCCTTCCCGTTACATATGTCAGTTGTATTGGTTATTGATCGGTGGGGTTGGTTGTTACATTATACCATTCAAGTCAAATAAAAAATTAAAGAGTTTTCGCGTGACCATTCATTTTTCAGAGGTTTAAAATATATGCCTTGAAGCATCATGTTATGTGATTGGCTTTAAATACTGAGTCTGATTGGCTAAAGACACAGAACCGTAAATTAATTTTAAATAAAAATACGAATTTTATTATATTTTGTTTTGGCCAATGATGGATATGGTGGAGTATCGCTTCCTAGGACATGGTGCGAACCTTTTCACACTTGAGGTTGGGTAAATTTAAGCGCCTATATTTGTAAAGCGGTTTATAACAAGGCCAAGTGAACCAGAAACGTCCTGAGAAGAACTTTAAAATCTAAATAAATTACACATATGTTTTCGTCTTGCAAACGATGATAACAATTCGTACGGGATATCGGGTAAAAAGTTAAAGTGAATAACAGTTGGGTGAGACAATGGGCAATACTTTTTAACGCGAATGATCGCCAAACTTTGATTCAAAAATTCGAATGCAAGAGTGCAAATCAGTTGGAAGGGAATGGGCACCTTTTGACAAAAAGTCCTCGTTTGTTGACCATTTGGTCTCACCACTGATATGTGATCAGAATGCATATGAATGATTGCATTATTTAAAAGTTTTAAGGGGGTTTGTGATCCGCAAAACAACATAGGCTGTAACAATTAAATCGTGATACTATAAGTGAAAATTACGATTGGGATAGTTTTGTAAAGACTATAAGATGTTGTCACCTCTAAATTTTTTGTGGACATTATGACGATTTGAAATAAGAAATTTCCATAAAGTTCTAAAAGATAGTTTCAATGGTTAAGCTATCTGTGTAGAGAATTTATTTCTGCATGTTTTTTTTAAAGACCCGCAAAGATTTCTTTTTTGGGTTTGGATTATTTTTTCAAAAAAAAAAGGTGGGTTTAAAGGTGCTAAATAGTGACCTTTTAGTCCCGGTTTCCTCATCGACAAGCTAAAATAGACGGAATAGAATATAAATAAGCTGACTCGACAGCGAAGGGTTTTTCTGCAGAGGAAGAATTTTGTGCAAAGGTTATCGCGATTGCCACCAGCTGGTCAATAAATTGACACGGTAAAGTATACCTACGGTACTGTAAGTCATCTTCATTAATAAATGAACATAAAGATCGTCAATTTCGGTTTTTCTGATAAATCGGTATTATTAACAGAGGTCATAAAGTGACCGCAAGGTGGCCCAGCGGGGATCTTATATTCCTGAGTGACACCGATATATGTTCTCCCTCTGGGGACACTTGCGGTACTTTGACTAAAGTTCATAATACCGTTTCAGAAAACTGAATAATTGCCGTCATTTTTGGTTATTATGTATGTAATTTGGGAATAATGAACTGTCGCAGTACCGGTAGGGTTATACTTTACTGGTCGAATCTGACTGATCTGGTGCAATCCGATTAACCTTGCAAAAAATTTCCCTTGCAAGAAACCCTTTCCCTGGTCGAGTCAACTAATTTGATTTCTGATTCCGTTATTTTTAGCTTTCCCGTGAGAAACCGGGGACTAAAAGGTCACTTTTCGCACTTTAAACCTTTTTTTTTGAAAAAAAAAATCTCAAAACAACAAAAATCCTGCGGCTTTAAATGTACCAGAAAGAAATTCTCTACAAGATAGCTAAACACATTGAAACTAAATTTTGACTTTTGAAATTCCGTAAATCAAGTGGTTTATCAATGTTTGATATACTTAATACAATTTGAAAACCGATTGTGTAACACTTCGTGTCAAAAAATCTAATTTTCCTTAAAAACTGACATTTTTTAGTTTTTTTTATTGAGAACTTGCTAATTTTCCTCATCAATATTTTTGTAATCTCATTTTCCATAGAAATGTGCGTCTTTGAAATAGCTATCGTTGAAGTGTATTTATTTACTTGCCCGAGAATTATTTTTTTTTTAATTTTTTTTGGCCAAAAGATGTGATTTCTCAAAAATAGAATTTTTTTAAATATTGAATACGCATAATCTATTTATTCCTCACAATGTTTATGAATTTTTTCGAGTAACTAGTGCGTCTCGAATAGCTTGCTTTAAGTGCAATCCAACAACTTTTTGAAATATATTTTTGTTCGCAATACGTATTTTCTTGAAAAACGCAACATTTTTTGGTTTTTGCTATTGGCCCCTGAACTAATATTTCCGAAAACTTTTTTGAATATACTTTTCATCATAAAAATGTGCGCCTCGAGTAAGTAGCGAACGTTTTGAGTGTATATCTTAAAGCAACTGTCCGAATCAAATGAATTTCTAAATTTTTTGCAAAATGCAGTGATTTTCTCAAAAATCGACATTTTGTCCTTATTTGTAAGCGTTATATATGTTCTGCGAATACTGAAGAAAAAATTTAATTTTTGACTGTCGAATTCTACGAACTTTTAAGATAAACGACTTGAATCCTAGTTTGCCATTTAAGAAAGTCAGTTTTTGACCAATAAACCCTGATTTTTTCAAAATTTTCAAAAATACTCGCCGAGGAAAGAAATTTTTTTTGTATTCTTACTATCAAATGTACTTTCGATTTTTCATAATCTATCATAGTTTAAAGTAACAAATATCCGATAACACCCTAGGTTGGCCCGTCTCAGCTCTCGTTTGGATTTGGTTTGTATTTTTACACTTGTAATTTTTACCTTGTACATTTGTTTGTATTCTTACCTAGCATTTTTTGATCTACCTTCCTCGTAATGGAACCTGATTACGAGGAAGGTAGAATAAAAATGCTAGGTAAAAATATAAAAACATCATTTTGAGTTATTATAACTACTTCCATTTGATAGTAAAAACACTTTTTTGAGTTATTATCACTACTTTCAGACTCCAAGTGGTCATGAAACATTGTATGCAGCTTATATCCTTTCACACTTATTGTATATGACCCGGCCTCTACTACTTAAAAACACTACACGTTTCCTATCAGGCCGGATATTAGCAAAAGTGTGAATAAAGGGATATTAATAAATCGGAATAAGATTATCCGCCGCGACCCTGATACCCTAAAAGTCAGCAAGGCGAAAGTAACCTTGTCTTTAAGTGTAGATGTGCCATTCGCGATTTTTTCAAATAACGTCCCTATTTGACATGAAATATAGAATTGTTTTTTATATGTATTATCTAACGTTTCTGTAATATCATACTATGTTGTAATCTGATTTCAATAATAAACACAACTTCATTAAAAATCGACAGTGGTTCCAAAAATATTTTTCATTCAAAATCGACAAAGGGTCAGGAGTCCGGACGTCAGACGTTTGGTAAATATTGTATCAAATTGAACTTTTTGTCAGGCACGTTTGAGAACTGTCAGGACGTTTGTTGTCAGGCGACGCTTGAGTTGTGGTAATTAGTTTTTCACAAGTCGATTTTTGCCCGGTACCGACCTTACATACGGTATGCGGCAATACGGTAGCCGCATACCCCCTTAATACCTTCCCAAAAAAAACCTGATTCCGGACATGAAATGTTTTGGGAGCACTTAGTGTCAGATTGAGTATAGAAAAGACAATCCCTAAGAAGTTACTTCTTGGCTTTAGTGTGTTGTGGGTGCTAAAATGTGAAATATCCAAAATATGCAAGCAATATATTTAAAAGCAGCAAATCAATATAACATATGTATGCAAGCAATTCAAAGTGGCTTTTATTTATTACATGACAATTTTTCGAACTAATTAGCATATATTTGGGCGCCAACTTCTTCACGTTCATTGAACACAAAACACTTGTTAAATTGTTGACCGTAGTTGCAATTTGGTGCTTGTTCATAAGCCTTGATTGTTGATCTCCATTCAGGAAAAAAAGTTTTAACATGCCAGAATACAGAAGTGATGCAATTGCAAGGGTGTACTCCAGTTGAACGCCAAGTAATTTCGTGTTTTCATACTTTTCAGATTCGACTCAACACTCGTAAAATGATAAAAAACAGAAATCTCCAATTGTGGCAAACAATACATTTTCTTGATTTTATAGCCGATTGAAACCGAAAAACAAATAATCAGGAACCAATACTTTAGTATTCAAAATAGCCGGTCGTTCTTACACAATCCAAATATTTTTTTTGAAAATAACTTGAAAAAATACGATTTTATTGAAGAATGAGAGTTAAAACAAGCTAAAAAAAAAAAATATTTAAAGCATATGTAAAACATTCAATAAAAAAGTAATTCTTCCACCAGTCTATTTGCATGGTTGAAATTACATACATTTTAATGTCATATTATAGAAGTGTGACATATATTATATGTGACATTTTAACTAAACATCCTTTTCTCAGTTATGAATCGACAGATGTGTGCGTCTTTAATCTGCGTTTTCCTATTCCTTGACGCTGAAGGTATTGGATCGATTATTTTTGTGTCTTGGCTGTTTAATCTTGATATACGTAGCGTCATGGTTTAGAAAATTTTGGCGATGGTTATTAATTAATTATTCAAAAGTTTCAAACCCATTAGGCGGTCCTGCGGGCTCAAACTTTATGCTGAAGCAAAACGCTCTCTTTAATTCTTTTAAATTCGGCTGGAATTATTCGGTGTCTGAAATTTCGCTGTGGTAGCTTGTTCTCATAGTTCTGATTTTTTATAAATCAGAATACATTCAAACTTGGTAATGAGTCTCTAATAAGATCATCATGATAATTATAATTGAATAAAATTTTTTATTCTTAACTCGGTCGTGTCAAAAACCAGTTTTTAAAGATTATAAGTGCCGGCTGAATATTTTTTTCGTACTTCAAGATAATATAGAATAAATTTGCCTTGAGCAGATTTTTTTATAATACCAAAAATGCCGAATGCTTATGAAATTCGAGGCTGAATTCGGCGTATTTAGGGTCGAAAAAGTATGATAAGATGAAATATCGCATTGCGCCTTCGTTGTATATCTCGCCAATCATGGCCGCTTCTGGAAAATAGTACTATAATTGAAGAAGAATTCCCAAAAATTAATAAGCTAATTAACAGATGAATAAAAATTTGAATGATTGAAACATTAGCATAATTAAATGTTTTATTTCAATTTAATGTTGTTTAACCTGTTCATTTTTGAAATATGATCTTATCTTATATTATTTCTTTTGGCTTGCGTATAAAATTACGTGACTTAACTCGTAACTTTAGACTGAATCTGTACAAGACTCGATTCGGGAACTAGTGACCACTTTCTATAATCGAGCGATATATATAACAAAGTTTCATTATCAACATCACATTTTTCAAATACTTAAAATAATATCAGGCCAATTTGCTATACAAATAAAATAACCAAAAATAAAATTTAAACGCAATTAAAGGTATTTATAAGGATAAGATAAACAAAAAGTTGCGAAATTTACTATGACTCGACTATAAAAGGCATAATGAGATGAATTAAAACCTTAATTTTATTTGCAATTACCTCATATAAAACTTCAAATGATTTTTCTATCGGGTCTGTCCTAAACATACATTATATGTTTGTACAAAATTCTCTAGTAAATCTCTCTTAAATTTTGGAAATATAATGTTTGTGAATATGGAATCTTCATGCGATCCGCGCCTTACGTGATCACGTAGCGTCTCAATATATCATTTTTTCTCAAAGTTTTCGACTTGAGAAATGCTCTATTAACCGGAGGCCATACTGTAAATGCAAATGGAGTCTTAGAAATTCGTTAGCGATTCTTAAGGGGTCCTTACGCATGATTTCAGTACTTTTGAAAAAAATATATAGTATCAATAACAATAAAGTGAAAAAAGTACTCAAAATTCGTCAAAAAAAATTCCAGGGTCAACTTCAAACGTTTTAAAGCAACTTGTTTTCTATTACATGAAAGTCGAATAAAATCATGGAGAAATAACCCAAAAAAAGGTTTAAAAATATGTCATAAATAAATCTATTCTTGAAAAATAAAGATCAGCGCTGACGCTGTTGAAAAGTATTTATGTTCAAACTCTAAAATTAGGTGTTTATTGGCCCAAAAAATTTTCGGCGTAATTTGGAATGCACTAATCTTGTTTACTTTCAACCAAACTTATTCTAATGAAAGTACGTGATCGCTTTTGGACTTGGTGGTAATGGGAAGTCTTTTAAAAACTCTAAACAGAAACCACTTCACTCTTTCAAAATTGATATTAATCAACTGTTTTTGGAAAAAAACAGTACGACTTTTACCAACCTTCATTCTTAAATAACGTCACGTATCATGTGTTTCGGGCTAAGAGTAAATGGAAAAAAGTCTTAGAATGTTTTCTGATCACGATGAAGGTTTTTTTTTTGTGATTTAAAAAATTTTTGCAAAACATACAGTTACAGTAAAACTTTTCCAAAAAAAAACGCACAAGCGTCAATTTTGTCTGTCAAGTTGATCGATAACTTTATAAGCTCGATCTTGTCATTAATGTTAAGCATCGGTAAATATGCGATTTATATGGTGAATGGTCACGTACTTGCCGGAAATCGAGTCTACACAAGTTAACGGGCGACCAACACGACTGCAAAAGTATGAAAACTATCGGAAGTAAAGTATGGACCCACTAAAGCACAAGACCTGCAACCACTAAATATACAACTTTTTTTGAAATAAAAAAAATTAACAAAAGATGAGAAAATGCTATCACAAATAATTTCTCTACATCAACTCAAGAATAACGAAAATTGTTAACTTTTAGTCAAAAACCATGATTCTGTTTCATTAACCCGTGTTGGAAGCCAGCAGAAAAAAAGTTCCGCCAAGGCCCCGACCCTTTAGAAAGGTGACTGTTCAAGCGCCGTAGACAGAAGCCCAAGTAGTCGTAGTTTCAATTGTTTTTGCAATAAGGAAGTTCAAACGATATATTTGCATCTGAAGATTTCATATGCTAGAATTTGATTTTTAGTTTAGAAAATTACCTGATAAGAGCAAGGTACATGCATATCTCACGTGACTAACAAGCTCACAGTGTGTGTCACGAAATTATTTGGGTATTTGTGAATGATGCACAGGATGCGTGACCTTGTCATCGTTTTGTTCTGATTTGAAGTTATTATGATCAATCAAAAATTATTTATAAAATAGGTTTAAAAATTTTGAAGAAAAAATCACAACTTTTATAAAAAATGGATATTTTCCCCCTATAAAAGCAGAATTGTAACTCTGATATTATTGTCTGGTGATATACTAATCAAGTGACTCTGGTGGACAATATTATATTGCTCGAATTAATTTTTTAATAATTAAAAATATTTTCGTGAATACCTTAAAATTGAAAAATTTGAAATTATCACTTTTGAAAAAAAATATCTGTTCCTTGTAATCAATTAATTCTTGTTTTGAAGTGTCATCATAGACAAAATACTTTCCTAAAAATCTGGCTATTTTCAAATTTAATTGAACGCAATATGGTCGCATTTATGTTTTTTTTGAGGTAAAGGATTGGAAAAAAATCTCAACAAACTCAACCCCTCGTAAAAATGTTGAACAAAGTTTCCAAAAAAAATAGTCACTTTTTTGTGAAAATCCTGATAAATTCTTTATAATGTATTTGAAGGAGACAATTCATATGATGGTTTTGTTGCACATTTTAGATGATTGGTTTAAATATGCAGTCAGCCTTTATAAAGGGTTGGTGCTCACACGGTTAAAGGTCCAAATTTTTTTAACTGAATATAAAACAACAATTTTGAGAATTTTGGTGTGTAAACTGAATATAGGTGGATTCTGTATTTGATCGAAAAAAACATAATTTTTGAAAAAAAAGACTGATTTTTTTCCAAATATTTCTCAGACAAAAGTGTTTTAGGGTTAATTGACTCATGGAAAAACCTAAAAATGACTTTCAAACGTTGTCCTAGAATCATCACAGCTGTCCTAAAGAGCAAAACAATGAAAAAATTTCGTTTATTTTCGTAATTAGCGGATAATTTTGGTGTAAAACAGCGATTCTAGCGTGAAATCGACAACTCGAAAAAGCATACATTCATATTTATCAATACTTTATGATATTAAGATATATCATAATTTCTCCAATAACAGTCGCTAGCGGACAAAAATACAAATAGCGTAAATTCATATTGGTGAATGGTGTTCTTAAAACATGAATCCAGGGTTAATAGACTCGAAAAATAAAATACTATTATTTAATTGTTGGATAATTTTGCTTGTGGCGCTAAATCGGACTTATGAGTTATAGGATCAACAGCCTCAGATACAATCTAACTATTTGAATGATACAAACGAACGCAAGATATAAGCTACCCAATCAAACGTTGATTGCGGATAGCGGCATTTCATTGGTCAGATTAGAAAGAATCAACAATCCAATGCGCAGATTTCGCATTTTTTCAAATAGTTAGGATTTGTACTCTGAGGTCGTTGAGTCCATATGCTTATTGTTAGATATCCTGGTAATGAACCCTCGAAGGACGGTCTAGGAACCCAGAGATCCAGCCTGGTCAAATAAGTGAAAGTTAATCAAGATACTCTTAAATTGCATGGAAAGAGCAGATGTGTCAATCCTATGCGAAAATTTTTTTGTTTAATATATACTTTTTTAAATTTTAAACTCCAATCTTGTTAATTGGCAATTTTCGTAGTTTATTGACTTGTAAAAAATTGACAATGTTTTTAAAATGGAACAATTTTTCTTAAATTAAGCAAGAATTATAGAAGACCCACAAACGGCCTCATGGCCAAAATCACTAGAGCTAAGGCGCTAAAGAGGCAAAAAGAAGAAGTTTTTCAGTTACTTCATATGAATAAACATGAATTAATAAAGTAAATGGCTCGAAAACAAAAAAAAATAACTTTTTAAATTGATAAAAAAGTTCTTGATGGCGCTAGAGAGCAAATCGACTTATATTATATGCTAAGTCAAGATTAATTTTGGGTAAAACCTCGAAAAAAGTCAGCCGTCATAGAAAATTTTTGCAAAATTAATGATTTTTATTTTTTTGCTATATTTTTGTCTATTATGATTGGTCGTAACATTATTTGCGCAAAACCCATGAAGAAGAGTTTATGTTGTTTTTGATTAACAAAATGAACTTCACATCATGTCGATAGATTGGAGATTGATGTTTTTTTAATTAAGCAGAAAATTAGCTCAAAAGCGGCGAGAGACCAGGGGCCGATGAAGGGCGTTTTTACGGTTTATTTTTTAAGAAAACGAGCCCAATAATGGACAAATGCCGAAAAAATATTGAGGATTAATGTTATATTCAGTGTACGATGAAATATAATTAATGTTAGACTATTTAATAGTTTGAAGAAAATGAGTTCAAAATCGGCCGGAGCCCGGTAAAACCGGGGATTTTTTATTCACAATTCTAATTTTTGTTGTAATAAGCCCTCAAATTGCCAAAGGTCGATATAGAAGGATTAATGTTGTTGTATTTGATTTTTAAGAAATTTGAGCTCAAAATCGGCGAAGCAAATAAAAAAGGTCTCATGATAGTTAAATATTTTTAGGCTATTTTGTGGCAAATTTGACCATATCTATATAAAAATAATTTAGGCGATTTTTTTCTAGATTATAGATTTATCAGCCACTTCCTGAAGTTTACTGCATTGATATATTACTGCATTGATCATTTGAGGCGAATTTCTAGATAATATTTATCTAGCGTACTTTGAAGTTTTATTGCATTTTTTGAAAAACATATTTGAAAATTAAATTGTTGAGAAAATGACTTTTTGTGAATTTGAATTTTTGAAAATAATATTCAAATTTTATAAAGGATTCCCAAAAAGTTTTCAACACTCTGAAAGATAAATTTTTTGATTTAAAAAGAACAAAATTAGATTTTAAATTTAGACAAAATCAATACTGTCCCAAATTTAAAAAATTTAAAAATGCGAAAAATATTAACAATAAATTAAAGCAAATATTTGAAATCTCAAAACCTAGAAAAAAAATGATATTTCTTGTATAGGTATTTTCAAACATTTTGTTCAACTATCAAAACTTTTGGTTCATTTCTTGGAAAATCCTTGGCCACCCTAGAAGGGACACAAAGTTTGATTACCCAGGCAGTTCCAGTGACACCCACAACAAAAAATACAATGGCAGAGATAACAACGAGTACTAAAGCCCAAACTACAAGTAAGTTCAATCAATTCTCGAGGACTTTATAATTTTTTTGGAAATACAGCATGTCCATTTTTCGGGTCGATAGCTAAATGTACTAGTAATACAATAGTATACAAAGTAAAATGTTAATTGTGCGCACCTGAGGCCCGATTATCATACTGAAAAAAATGTGTTTAATTTCTTCGCTTATTAACACAATCTGCTCGAAACAAAAATAATTCTCCCTATATTTTATTCAAAACTCCTTCGCTTTATGATTATGGAATAACCGAAAC